>JACJUY010003488.1:1046-64183 GCA_014220935.1 Platorchestia sp. MABIK
GCCATTTTCCCCGCCTATCCCCAAAACAGCTTTCTTGTTATTATTTCATTTGTCTAATGATTCGTCATGGTTAAGACTTCACCCACTAGATATAACTTGAGGACGTTTTTTCGGATATCGGAAAGTATTCTCTTGCATAGCAAATCTCTCTAGAAATCAATGGATTTTGAAACTAAAAATGTGGAAACATCAGCAGAAGCAGAAAATGGTCCATTTGTGTAAGTAATTTCAAATGAATCACAAGATGATGACATCTTTGTCCTTATATCCCTTTTGCTATAATATGTCAAAGTTTCGAAAATGAAAGGTTTAAATTTCAAAGTATCGCTGAGCAAAAAAATCAAATGCTAACGAATTTTAGTCATAAATATAGCCACTGCGCACGAGCAGCAGCATCGCTATGCATATTATCTTTTAAAATTCGCAGGGCTGCTGGCATTCTGTGCACATTTTTAAAACGCTTGCATGAGAGTTTGGACTCTTGATTATTTCAAAACAGTTCTCAACGGATAAATAATTTGAATAACGAGGAAATGTGCAGAATTACGAGTGACGCTATATGAGCGGATGCTTCTCTAACTGTGATAGCTAATAAGTTTAACCGAGCATGCAAAAACTTCCGTGAAAAAAATATTAGTTTAATGCTAAGCTTTTATTTCTATAGAAAAGATATCAGTCCTCTTTATTATTTATTGTAGCAATTTTTGAACGAACTTTTCCAGACCTAATTAAGTTCATTCATTTCTTTCATGTTAATAATATTTTAACCTCTTATAGGAAGCTTACATTCATGTTATCTGTTCTATTTTTTCTCTGCAGGATTCGTGAAGTTAAAACGCTGACGCTGTGAGGGGCTCGTATTCAAAATCTGAGAAAAATTCTGCAAAAATAAATGGATAAAATATGACAAACTCTGTTCGATGCGTTTTAAAATCACTAGCCCTCAATAAGTTTCATGCGAACATTTACCAATTACAAAAATAATGTGCTGCATATGAATCCTACATCATTATTGGAAAAGACGCATGCATTAGTGAATAATGAAGAATGAAATGCATTAATACCGTCATTCACGAGTAAAGATTTCTATAACAAATTCTGGGGCAGTTCAGAGACATATCTAGCAGTTCCAACTGAGTTCCAAATGAACGCCAGGAATAAAAAGTGCTCAGACCACCTTTAAAATTTAAGGACTCTACTTTTTAACGAACGATTCAGTATGAAATAAAAACTTTGGTGTCTGAAAGACAACTGTAAAAATCTAACAATGTTAATGATAAATAGGCCTCAAATTTAATACTAAACTTTGAAACCCTGAACTGAGTTCCCAGCATTGAGTTTATTTGCTGTTTTCATTAAATAAACAGTTTCACAAGCATTAATTCTGAACGGCCAGACACAGAAGTCTCCCACTGAGGTTCATATATCAACAGCTTTCCTCGCTCAACATTTCACTCTTAATAAGATGGCGAGGTCCAGAACCACCTTCCTGACAGTAAGAACTTACTTCAAGCGACGTAACGAAAAGCCAAAATCCCGAGTTTCCGCATCTCTCATTTTTACGACGATGGCCTTGCAATCTCTTGGCAGCCCAGCCTGGGCTGTAGCTCATTGCTTCGCTCGAAACTTTGCTTCTTTTTTACCCAGTTTGATTTCGCTTATAAAAACCGGTACAAAGGCGCATAACGCAAACAAAATTTTACTACACGATTTACATGAAGGAACAGTAAGAAGGTAAAAAGTATTTCTTGATAAAACCCAACGAAATTTTATAAGAATAATGCGAGTCGATAAAAACATTAATGTCTTTCGGCTCACAGCGCAAGCAAGTTTGTGTCCCCATATCTGCGCATGGAAAACAAAGAAACTCTTAGATTCCGTAGCCAATAAACTCGTAAATCAAACTGCGTCAGGCCGTCTCATTTCAACGTTTATATATTCAGCAGGCATGATCAGCATGGACACTTTAAATTGTGGCCGAAACTTCCCGGTCTCTGAAACACAGTCTTCTTGGATATAAATTGTTTTTTATGAGTTTTACCATGAGGCACAGACCCGTTCAGGTCTATTTTACCCCGTAAGAGATGCCGGAAGAATAGATACGAAGTAGCAGGGCGCGAGAGCACTGACTGTCAATGAATACCATCGAATTTCAGGGCCTTACAGCACGAGAGCAGAGCGTTAAAAAATGTTCGGGCTCCATCTAGCAAATTGACAGAAAATATTAGAAACCAGCGCGAGTATTACTAAAGCAAGCTTCGTACTGTCATAGCTGTCGCAATGAACGATTCCCACGTAAGACTTTGACTTTACTTCTTTTGAGAGTAAGCAGGAACCTTTCGAAAAAATCGAGCATGGCAGAAATTGAAATTCAGTTACCTTCACGCAGATGGGAAGTCCGACGCGGTTTTCATTTCACGGAGAAACATTGGACAGGTTACGACGATCAGCCTAGTTCAGGCGCTCAAATATTCATTGCAAAGAGAAACAAACGCTGTAACAGACCCAGGTGTTCACGTATAACAATTCGCTATATTATTCAGTTTCGTGCAACAATTTCGCAGGCGTCGTGATTGCAGGATTAGTTTGGTTTCGTAGTAACCACACAAGTCAAATGGAATGAAATGAACATTTCTTGTTAACTCTATTTGCAATATATCGAGCCTATTTGAACTGATCAACATAACACGCCTGGCAGTCCTCCGCATGATATATCACTATTACACAAGAGATACAGCAGAAGAAAGCTGATTCCTGAAGGTATTCTCGGGTGTCATTTCCAACAAGTCGTTGCAAAGAGCCAAATGCCAGTTGCTGCGTTCATCAGGATAGATAAATGCATCACACAAACCAGACCTGCTCATAGAAATCGTGGCGTCACAGCCGTGGTCTCCACTAGTAGCAGGCGTGGAGATGTTTGAGTCACTGATAAAACAAATGCCTCTTAAATCTCCAGTCTTAATCCAAGACTTGGCAACATAGCAAGGACGTCACACAACTGGCCTTAAGGGTACCAGTTTTAAAGGAATCAAATGAAAGTGAAAGCATTGCTCCATCTAATTTTCATCCAGATTTTTGGGTTATCGTGTGAGAATGATTAAAAGTTACATGTTTGGTCTGCAAAGACATGTAGAACCTTATTAGTAATTTACATTTATTACGTTTTTTCATAATGTACATGATTTCTTTATATGAATTCGTGGGTCGAAGAATTTTTTTAAATCGCCCAATATACTTCAGTTCTAGGCAGGCTTCGTTTTCGTTCTATTGAATGTAATTCAGTTTTTATTTGAGAACAGTAGAAAAATTATCTAACGTACTATTGGAAGTTTACTCTATGAAATGCATAACGCCTCCAAAATTTACAATGATAACCAGAAAGAATAAAAAGAGAGAAAACATTTAAATTGAAGTCTTTACCGTGCAAGAGATATGAGCCACATTTTGGTCAACAAAGGCCCTGGTTCGATCTCAATCCTGCCCTCGCGGTTTCTTCACCAGTCTGTACAGCCCCTCAGTGAAAAAGCAAACGGAGAACACGAGTAGATGAGATTAAACGGAGAGCATATCTACTCATTGAGTATTCACTTAACTCATTCATTCCCTCGCCTTAGGTTGAGAAACTAAAAAACGTCTTGACTGTAATAATGAGGCGATCAGTAGAGGTGTCTTATGAGAATTTTTTTGCGCGGAAAGATATGATATAGAACCAGATAATTTATTTAGATCCGATAATGCAGTATGCACTATTAGAATCAACAGAAAAAAATATAAAGAATAGTAGGCAACGGTTTTTTTTCTTAATTTTAATCAAAAGCTCATATTTTAAACAAAGCAAAATAAAATAAACGTGTCCATTTTTACGAGTCTTATTTAGTCTCGAGAATACATTTTAATGAAAAATGTTCTATACCATTTTCCTGGTTCTCTCTTTTTTATTGAAAATTCGAAAATAAAATAAGAATAGAGAGAGGACTTGAATTGATTTTTTTAAAATCTAACCAGTAGTTTATATTTTTAACACGTTTTCTCCACTTCCAGGAAATAAGAGCGACATAATTATTGTCAATAGAAAATACGGACTTCATTGAGTTCAAAAAGAAAAGTTCCAAGAAGGCTCTTTTGACTGGAGCGATGTTCCTCACTCTTTTCGTGCCGTGTTTTATTGCGGAAGTTCTCTTTCATCCTCAGTATCACTGAGAAGTTGGCTTCAGCTTCATTTAATGGTCTTTGCATCAATATTAAAACACATCATGGTAATGTACCCAAGGAGAGTTGGGGTAGCCGTTATACGAAGGTATATGTATTGTTCATGAGGACAGAGGGGCTTCTTAAGTCTCTTTTCGGAATTTTAGCTGCTGACTGCACGTATAGGACGCATAGACGCCAGCGCGCTCAAAGATCTGCAAGGAAATATCCAAACAAGTCAACGTAGATTAGAAAAGAAACAATAAGCGAGTCACACTATCATCAAAATTCATGCACCAGCAGCCAGGGACAGCAAGCTACCTGCTTGTCGACATTAATGATAACCAGCAAGTTTTATTTACGGAGTTTAACCATCATTAAATCAATAAGATTACATTTAATTCCATAAAATTCTTATTTCAGAAAACTGACTACTTGCCCTTATAAGAGAATTCTTTTAACACGATGCTCTGAATACACCTGAGGAGATATAAAACTTACATTTCAATCCTTAGATGCAGTATATTACGAATGGAAAATTTCCACCACCAACTTTGCCACCACGTCAATGAATTTCTAACTGAAACTCAGCTACCACATCCAAATCAAACTTAAACTACATCAATTAAGCCACGTTTTGGTTGTAGTCGCTAAATCTGCGGAGTCTGTAAACTAGCGCTGCGTGTTCACCAAGGCAATTAGGAACTAATTCACTCGCTCACACTAGAATGAGCAGGCCGCCGATTTGCATGCTGTCTCCTGGTGAGCTCGAAAAGAAAGATAAAATCTTCGGGAACGATCGCGTCATTGCGGCCTGAATTGCAATGAGGCGCAGGAGGGCCGCCATGTAGCTCATGGGACGCAGTCCCGGCAAATTTGGAGCTGCCGAGCAAATGTGTGCCAGCACAATGCAGGCTTAGGGGACGTCGAACTCTGCGCTCACGGCGACTTCAGCAGTGATCAAATCGAATGGTCGATCGCAAGAACGGCTGCTGCGAGAAGCGTTGTGGACCCGTGCCTCCAAAATGTCGCCTCAAATGCGACTAGGGAAAACTTTGCGAGTGGAGCAGAAACAGCGCGAAATTGATCTATGAATATAAAAAAATGTTTCATGAACAATGAATGCTTTGGCTAAAATTGAATTTATATTGAACTCTTGAAGTGTGAAATTTGAAAACTCCAACTTAGAATACATGAATAAATGATTTCTAGACAATTTGGGTTACGTTTACGGTCAGTCAAGTATCAGCACTATTGAAATTGAAAACTAAATAATTGTCTCATCCTCCCATCCGCATTAAAGATCTGTAAAATAGAAAGCTACGTAATCTGCCAAAGCATAGTCCGGGTTGTTGTAAACTTGACGAAGCCATGAGAAAGTTTCCCGGCAAAATGAGAAACAAGCTCGAGCAAAAAGTTGATAAAAAGTGGCATCCTATTAGCAAGAACGCCGTACTTGCCTCATGAGGTTCATTTTATTATGACTTAACAGCGTCGCTTATGTATATATTCTTTAATTTTTTGACTAAATTAGATTCTTATGGAAATCTCAGCCTTTATCATAAAGTCGCATAATTTTCCTTCATAGAAGCATTCGTGCACTATACACATATGGCAAATACCAGCTATCCATGCAGCAGATCACTGGCACATGCATTAGCAATCAAGAAGATCACTGCACGTACCAATCAAGAACCATATTATTGCTCGATACACAACCATTGTGAAACTTTCACCCTACATTTCATTTCCCAGTTGAGTTATATTTGTCATAGGCCTGAAAACTCAGATACTTTCATTGAAGGTGTGTTGAAACTACTATATTTATTTACTCAGATAGGTTAGACACAGATTAACTGCATTATTCATTCAAGTTTTGCAAAATGATCAAAAGTGCAGTCGCAGTGTATGTCTGCCTAAAAAATTGCGGTTATGTTTCTTTTTATCATAGGAGTTTCCCAAGTTTTCCTTACTTTTTTGAGTTACGGAAAAATATCCTCGTGAGACAGACCCATGGTAAAACGTGAGATATTGAACTTTACAACAGAGTTTGCTTCGATTTGCTGTGCAAAAATGTACGAAATATTGTTACAATTCCAGTGCACTAATTTGACAGCTAAATTCTCTAAACTAAGCAGTAAATGTAAAATCCCAATACTGTTTTAAAGCCATCAGTACGTAACAAAAAATACCGTTGCCCATTAGATGTGCTTCAAATTCAAACACTGGAACCATTCCTTTGAGGACACAGCGTTAGGGGCATGATCGTCGCTCACACGGATGACTCAACTCTATAGAATTTGCGCGGGCTCGTGCGGTGAGATGTTTCTCCTTAAACTCTCAACACGATCCATAGTGAGTGCGGTAAAAAATACATAATACCATATTGCATCACAGGCTTCACTTTAAACCATGAGGTCATGCATTCTTACGATCTGCTTTTGAATAACCATAGCTAGATTTCTTCAGTACTTTATTCAATTATACAAAATTTCCCACGTACCTTTTAGGGAATTATAAGAAAATACTTCAATGCTGCACGAAAATTTACGTGTAAGGTGTGGACTGTGCAATGATGTTAGAAGCTGCTTGTAATGAATTTTTCTCCGCGTTTCACAACTAAAGCATTTGAAATCGCGCGCTAAGAATCACAACAGTAGAAAGTCACAAAACTGATTATGTTGAACGTTTTCCACTTAACACTCTCAGAATCTATTCATCACTATCCCTTTGTTCATTTTCTGGCCTGGATCGTTAGTTAGTTTTATATGAAGGAACATTAAACTTATAACAACACATGACTGACGGTTAAAATATATGAATTTATAAACGGAAAAAAATGAAAATTCAGGAACAAATCTATAATTTAAAATCAACATTTTTGCTACATAAATGAATCATTTTGCAAAAAAGTGAAATGCTTTCAATCGATTATTTATATTCTTTTGCAAATAGGTCCCTCAGAAACTGAATTTAATTTCATTCCTTTTTCTATCCATGAGTCGTAGCACTCACTCTTGAGCCTCAAAAAATTAGACCTCGCAAACTTATATCAGAGAATAGGACTAGAACATTTTACTGCAATGAGATGATGCATGCAGAAGTGAACGGCAATATTTAATAACATCTGAAGCGCTTTAAAACATGGAAAAATTCCAATCTAGCTCGATAGCTACAGCTGAGCGCGTAAGTAGTCGTACTAGGTGTCGTACGCAACAGGCCACAAAAACGTTAACACTTATAAGCGAGTAGCCGTAGGGCATTTTCGAGCTTGGTCACACTTCTTCTTGAGTTTTTCTACGATTGAGAACACATTTACTAATGGTTGCATCTAATTGCTGAACGTTATTGATTTGAGTAAGATAGTTGATTGTTGATATGAGAGCGGAGTAAAATATGGGAGATTCAGAGTTCAGAATTGTCTGGGAAAGAGAGGGAGACATGTTCAAAAAAGTGTGTGTTTGTGTCAGATATTAAATGTTAATAGGATTGGAAGATTCTCACCATCTCTATTAAAACAATAGTTTTACGAATTGTGTTTTTTATCACGCAACATTATTAACTTAAAATTCTTCAGATCGAATTCCCTCGCATTCAATTCCATCGTATCAATTCTCTCTTTGCATAATCAAAGCTGTTTAGAAATTTAGCAAAAGAATTCGGTAATTGTTTCTTTTCGTAAACAAATCGAATATTTTATGAACGTAATAATACTTTGCTCAGGTTCAAATACCAAACATAAATTTGCTTATAGGTGTTCAAAGTTGGGTCGCTATTTCTCGAAACGAAATATTGAGGTTAAAATGTGAAGAATTTAAGATTTGCATCAGAAGAACGTCATTGAGTGAACAATTTCTCTTTAGCAGGGCAGATACAGGAGAGCAGACGTTTACCAAGTAATTTCAACACGGTGAGGCTTCAACAAGTTTGCAAATTCACTAAGCATCAAATCAATATTAAAGCTCATTGTTAAAACATCCTGTAGATTGGAACTTTGAATTTCGGACAGTGCGATGAGTGAAATGAGTCGGAAAAAATATCACCTCGTGAATCTTCTCACGAACTTTTAAGCCATGATTGAAGTTAATGTAGTCATCATTCAGCGAGAATTTCTCTTAGGTCTTAATTAACTGAAAAATGTTTTACTTGGAGAAGATTCTATGAGACGCTCTATTTTTCCTCGCAAAAGCCAAGCTGAAAAGAATCTAAGTACGTTCATGCTAACGCGTTCCATCGTTGTTGCGGGTGCCAAGACATGCAATATATTATTTCTCAGCATCTTTCTCTCTCTCTCAGTTAAATCGCCTCTCCAGATGAGGTACGCCTCAGCGTACAGAACTGGTATTCTGTTACTATTATTGAACATTGTTCAGAAGTGAAAATGAAATACAGAATTACAATTGAAGAATTTTTATTTATAGGATGTATTTTCAGCCTTTTTAATCAATTAGGGATGATTTTAAATGTGTGAGGGGGATGCAGGTTACTCTTTTCATCGCAGGTTTAATTTTCGGGTGTAGGAACTTTAGCTTTCCTATAGCAAGTAGTAAAAGCCTTGGAGGGTTTCAAGAATATTGTACATTACAACACAGCGTAGTTGACTGCAAGAAGATAAAGATGCGACTTGACAGCTTTATAAGTTCGACTGTCTAAATCTAACGGAATCAGTGTTTGGCCTCACGGCCTCCTGCCGGAGAAAGAGCGGACCTTTCTTACATCTCCTGCTGTTTTGATCATATGTAATCTATCGTTGAGCATACCTTCTGAGGGAGGCGCGCACACACAGTGGACACGTGACAGAATCCCAAATTATGATTGATCGAAAAAATTTCAAAATTATCGGACACGAGCGGACGGGACTAAAAAGTTCATTTAATATTTTAGAACAGATTTTCAAGCGGCTACGATATTCAGCCTATTCTTAGACACACTTCTTACTGCTCGAAACAGAATGAATCAGTCAAATACTAATTGCATTCGAAGAATTAAAATAATTGAGTAGTAAAAATAATTCTCTACCACACACATTAAGATGCATTTATTCTGTTCAACTGTAAAACATACAATGTTCGAGAATATGCTCGAAGTCCAGCGCTTGCTTTGACGGTTACCCGCATGCTTAGCTCCAAGGTGGTGGAATTAACATACTAGGGGTTGGAAAGATAAAATGCCACGAGAGAGTTTATGTGTTTGAGGCTTGAAATCTCTCATTCTGCGTTGAAGACCTACTGCAGCACATAGTCAAAGGGAATCTGAGCACTACGCGCATGCTCTCAGCACTGTTGTTATCATTTATTATTATATTAGAATCTTAGACCTGATGTCAAGTACTTCTAATCAACGTCATAATGGGACAATGTCCTTGCTAATCAATTAATTATATCACTTTGAAAAATTATATAAAAGTTTTATGTACCAGCCAGATGCATTTACCCACATTCACAAGCTCCAGAGATCTCGTGCACCCGGAGATTTGGCAATAATATTTAACTAGATTCAGTAGTTCAGTGTCTATTCGTGCTGCATCGAATTAGAAAGTGTGCAGTGCAGATTTTTGTTAACTAGTAAAATTGTTGGTAGGAACTTGCTTAATTTCCCGTTCGTCTTCAGAGAAATAGGTAAAATCATTATTTCCTGAAAATGAGATCTAAAATCTGACTCGCGCTCAACATTTACCATCATTTAGAATAAAAATTCAACGTTCATTAATGTAAATTTACAATATTTTAAATAAATTCCTGAAAAGGTGACTTGTGGCAGCCGCCAAACTTAACTGTGGCGTTACCGAAATTACAAAACATAAGAAAAAAAAGAAAAAACGTTTATTTACAAGAAGGTTGATACATGTATAACATGTTGGTTTTTGAAAATTTCTTAATGAAAATGTCCATAATTATAGACTAACTATACGATGAGCACAGTAGCCGTACCAGGGGCTAATTATGTGATTAAGAGAAACAAACAAACTCTATTCTCTTGGATATTTTTCTAGGTGAGAGGACTGAAAATTTATAAATACTTTAAATGCAAACTACAGGAGAATTGAGGTTCTTCGCTGTATGATAAATTGAAAGAATAAAAGAAACACTCAACTGAAACAAGCTGAAATATCGTCGTGAATGATTTTCAAGTAACGAGAAAAGTTTAGCCAAAAGTAAGTCATGAAAAAACAGTGCACAACATGCACATCTAAAACAAATAAATAAACGTACTCTAAAAAATGAATCTCAAAGTTTGTTCATCACAAAATGAGTGAGATGATTTGTTTGTGAATCCAAAGCTTAGATTCCGCTTATTTTCATTTATATTTTTAGATTTTGGAACACAGAAACGTGCGACGCTCATTGGGGGAGCAGTAGATCTCTTTTTGAAATAGTGAGCCAGTGCACGAATTTTATTTACTGGAATTTCAAATTATTTCTCATGAAAAGTTCAGTGCGAACACGTCGCAGAGCGTTAAGCGAATGCAATCGTCATAACTTTCCTTTTTTTTCAGAAAAAAATTAACACTTCATCCTGTTACATCACAACTGACAACTCTATTGCTCATTGTATTCGATAGCAAATAGTCACGAAAAAACCAACAGATAAAAAAATTGGAAACTCAAAAAATGATCTAGTTTCAAATTTTGTAGAAGAAATTTCAGAAATATCTAGATACAGTCAAAGAATCACCAAATCATTATAGGTTAGTCCCTTTTTTGGTATACCCTATAATATACAGACATGGGTGCATGAGATGAACTAGAGACACTGTGATAGATTGATTTCACTTAAAAGGAACAAATAGCTATAAAAATGCTTACACAAAGACTACAAATAAATCTAATTGTGGTTTCACAATCGATTGCGCTTTACAGATTAAGTGAGAGGTCTTTGCAGTAGGGGTAATTAAAAATGGAGGAAATTGGCTAGAACAAATTTAGGTATTTCAGCTTTTATGAGTTTGAAATGCTGACCTAACAGTAGCAGTGAGCAGTTAAGGTAAGCTGTTAAGCGTTTAGTTTGAATTTGTAATAAATGTTGCAGTACGTTCTTCGCTGTAACAGAGATGCGAAATGGCGTGACACGTTTGCCTTGAATTCTTCTACAGTTTGAGGGTTTATTATGCGCTGGGGAAGCTTATTCCGCAAAACAGCTTCAAATACTGAAAGAGATTTTTTTCTATGTCAGATGAACGCTAACTAACCAAGACATCATTCCTCTGATTCGGTTTTTTGTTCGGAATATTGGATGGAAGAAATTTTACAACGTTTGCATAACTCTGAGGAAAGTAAAGAGACGAGAACACTTGTCGAACTTTATGAATGAGAAATCTTTCTGGTATTGAGGTGCAGCCAAGTTTTTTCAAGAGAGGGGCGTGATGATCGCGTTTCCTGAAATAACCTTTGCGCATTTCTTTGGCCTCGAAGTTAAAGCATTTTTGCAATTATTTTTGAGGATGTTGAGGTATGTCTTCCCAGACTAGACTGCAATGATCCAAATGCGATAATACTAAAGAATGAATCTCTAATAATCTTGATTTTTCGTCAAGTACGCTTTTAATGCGATGGAAAAACATTGAGGTAATTGTTTCTACGTGATGTTTGAAAGTCCTATTTATGTCAAACCAAACACCGAGGTTTTTCACTTTGTTTACAGGCTTGATTTCATCGTCTCCAAACGTTAGCATAAATTTTTGAGATTTTCTGATGGCATTCTTTGATCCAAAAATAATGTATTTCGCATTCCACGCGTTCAGTTTGCGGTCATTTTGGTCACATCACAATTTCAAGTTTTTCAGAAAGCTCTCAGCCTTGACTTGTGTTTCTTTCAAATCTGCTTTCGAAATTCTCCTGTCAATTTGATCATCTTCAGCATGCATTGAGATTTTTGTTTGCTGGCATGGTGGGAGAAATCAATGATGAAAATAGAAAATAAGAGAATACCAAGGATTGAACCATAGCAAAAAACGAAGTTTCTTGTTGGAAAAATGGCATTTTGTTATTTAAACACACTGCAAGAGAGCGGTTCTGTAAGTAGCTCTCAAAGCACTGAGTGTCTATTCTGAGGTTCGATTTTTTTAAATGAATTTCAATGCTCGGTACTGTCGAACGCTTAGGAGAGATCAAGCAGTAGTCAGAGAGTTAAACTTTTTTGTTCTATATCATTGTATATTTTTTGTGATGTCAAGCAAAGCATCTTGAGTACTGGTGTTCCTCCGGTAAGCGTATTATTGCAGTGAAGTTGATGTAATTCATCCATCTAGAAGAATTTCCAATGCTGGTTAGTTATAGCTTATTTTAATATTTTGAACATAAAAGGTAGAAGACTAATTGGTGTGTAATTTGATGCTTTATTGACATCACCAGATTTGCGCATTGGCTAAATGATGGATGGTTTCTACTGATAGGGAAGTCGGGTGCTGCAACAGGGAAGTCGTCTTTTATATACTGAAGGCCAATGCCACCATGTACCACTGCTTTATTATTATGTAGAGAAATGTAATTTTTGGTATCTCCATAAAACTAACCGGACTTTGTTTCCATTTGTTTCTCGTAATAGGGATCAAACATAATTTGAATTTGCACCTGTAGGTGTGTTTGGAACGAGCCTAGACACTTCATTGAAGACCTCTTCACCAACTTTTGAGAAGAAAGTATTGAAATCATTCGTCGTTTTTGAGGGGTTGTCAAAATTACTTTTGCAGTTAGAGTTTTTATAATGAGCAATTTTTCTAATGATTTCCCACTTGCTTCATGGATTTTGTTTTACGGCTAACATTTCTTTGTGGAAGTGGTCTTGTTTTGTTTCACTAACTTTTCTCCGTAAGATCTTCGCATGATGTTTGCGTGGCTTTCGGAGAGTACTGTCTGATTTTTCCTGTTAGTACTCACGATGGTAATTCCGTTTTACTTTATTCAGCTCTTTTATCTTTTGCGTTATCCATTTAGTATGTTTTGGCTTAACTTTCTTTGTGGTGAAGGTTGTACATTTATCAAGGGCTGGTATGAAATTGTCACTAAAAATCGAAACTAGTAAATTGATATCATCGGTGTTTTCCATGCCTTGAAATCTGCTCCGTCTTTCTAATAACTTTTCTAGAAATATTTCAAAGGAGCAGTAATTTTTGATGCGATAGGTTATGTCACGGAGTCTCAAATTTCTCTTTTACAATATTGATCAAACATTCTTCCTAATGGTGATCGGAAAAGGAGGGAAAAATCTCTGTTTTGAGTACTGCTCGTGGATTTTTAGAAATTGCTAGGTTTAGAGGCGTATTGGAAATGTTGGTAATGTGCGTTGGTTCTTGAAACATTTGCGAAGAATTAAGTGAGTACAATATTTTACTTAACTGATGTTTTGTTTTGCCAGAATCTGATGTAGATTGAAATCCCCGAACACATAAAAAGACATTTTGGCTGCAAAGAATAATTTAAGCACATTTTAAATGAACTCTAATGTTGGACGTAGAGTTGCCGACGGATGTCTGTAAGGACTGCCGATAATAAAAGACTTGTTTTTGTTCACTTGAATATTGAGCAGACCATTTCTATTCCTTCGCACTTTTCTCTTATTGGAAATAGGAATGTTGAGTAGATGTCTTTAATGAAAACGCATGAACCGCTACCTTTTTTATTGTTGACTCCGTGTTTCAGAAACACATAAAATGTCGACGCCGACAGTAATCAACATCAACCTTATTTCATTCATTTTATCATTGAGACTGCAATAAAAGAAACAGTGAGACAAATTAAGAGAGAAGAACGATAGGAAAATAACTTAGTTGAATGCTGTATATGAAGAGAATGAATTTTATCGGTCAAGAAAGGGCGATAAGACTAAATTATTCGGGCTAAAAATATAACCACATGATTTAATGAAAGTGGCAGTGGAGTAAAACAACTCAATGACTTAATAAGACCGAGACATTTTGCCTGAAGCAATTTTCAAAATACTTAGGTATCATTCGGAAACAATTCATTGCCTTCATTGCCCAATTGGCTTCCATTTCTCTCATCCCTCTATCATTCTGACTGAGAGTTGAGGGTTTTTCTATTTACTCTAAGCTTATAAGGTGAGCTGAATTTCCCATAATTTCTATGAAAATATTTCATGTTTTATAACAACTCTCATCTTCTCTACAACTTCTCATTTTCAAAACATCTCTTCTCTTAATTTCTCTCAATGAAAAATTGACGGTACCTTGTTCATCTTTTTTCAAAATAAATTTTTAACAAATTTTGAGAGCACACTGATTCATTTTCTACCATTTACTGAGGTAATTGACTAATTTCACTGTCTTCGCACTGCGCTTTGATTTCTTCAAATCGCACAACGTATTGTTTAAGGTATTTAGCCTAGCAGTACACTTCCATTGGATATTTCCCAACGATCCTTCACTAAAATCGGCAACTTTATTAACTTCACCAAAATCTATGAGCAAAATACGTGATGAATTGACTTATTAATAGCACTGCGAGAGAATGTGGATCTCGAATATTATTTCATTAGAAGGGCTCAGCAGAGCGAGTTTCTTTTGCCTCCGCTCAAAAATTCCCACGATCGACTTTCGGTCGCGAGTAAACCTAAAATTGGAGTTCTATTCACAGATCCAGTTGACGTCTCAGGTTTCTGAAGTCAAGCTCCAGCAAAGTGATGAAGTGCTCCACTCTGCCGTTCAGGATCACGTGAAAAAACTTCAACTTGAAAGGCAAAAAAATTGTTTGGACTAAAAGGCACTTTTTAAGCCATCAGTCTGGAAGCAGGAGAACGCTCTGTCCGATCTGACAAACAAAAACCTCATTCACATTCACAGTCACGTCACAAGCAGAAAGTTGGAGCCGTAACTTTCAGAACCATCATCAGGAAGTTGGAAAATTTAACCTGCGCAGACGAGCGATAATTCATTGAGGACGGAATACATTAAAAGTTTTGGTATAATCACGCTTGTTTTATTAGTATTAAACCCCAATTTGCACAACCTCAATACCTCGATGCAGAATTTTCTGTGAAACCTATGGAATTTCAAAAACATTGGTGTAATTTGAGCGAGCAATTAACTACTATGAAAAGTTTCCTGTTAACGCAATTCAGTTTTGACTTTCCCTCATTTACATTTCAGATAAATAATCTCACTGAAACAACAATTCGCGTCAACCGGGCACTAGTTTTCAGAAGCACATTCTGTACCGTGCTGAGGTAATATCGCCACAAGTCTTTTTCATCGTTGGTTTTAAATACCTAATTCTGAGACTCACTGGAGAATACAATAGTAGGACCTAATATTTCAAAAATACATTGATCAGATTTCTAAATCACCTAGTTTCCATTTATTCGTTCAGAAATCTCTTCTTATATAGTAGCATTCAAGTGCATGTCATCTTTTTCGATAGCGTAGGCCTTCAATTTACGTTTTCAGTCATTGCTTTTAGTCGTGAAGAATTTTACATTTTCAGCAGGTGAAAATGAGACTCTAATTTACCCATTATTAAATTTTTCACACGCGAAACATTTTAAAAGCTTAATGCAAACTACAAGTGCGGTTTTTTCCTCGTCTCCTACATAATTTTCAGCCGTCCCACACATCTTGTGCAAGATGTAAATAAAACATCACCTATGAGTTAATTTGACTCCTCTTATCAAGCATAAACTGCTCTTGAAAACGAGGATTCCATTTGAACATTCATTTTCACATTCATTTTTGCTCCCATCGATAGTACTTCACCATTTTTCTTTCAGATGATTTACTTGAGATAAAAAATTCATATTCATCTTCGCTGCCCCGGCCAAATTCTTTGACTATTCAAATTGAATATTGAGCGCCTGAATGTCACGTTCCTCGAAGGGGAGCAAAAGAATTACGGAAACAAATCCTTTTCGTAAATATGGAGTTATCCCTTCACGCTAAACGAATGAAACAAAAAAGAATTTACATATTGCTGTTTTACATTACCGACAAGAAAATAGACTTGAAAACATTGACTGCTACGACAAATGTCACTGAGTCTCTATCTGAGCTGGACACTAAGCCGGAAGTCCGTGAATCGTTGATTAACGAAATTAACATTGACGTAAACGAACTAACTTTTAGTTGAATTTCAAATCGCTATCCGACTCATCAACTATTTTTACTTTTCATTTCCGTCAACTTGAGACCATTAACAAAAAAATGAAGGATTAACACAGGGAAATTGGATTTTAAATAGAAATGCAAAGTTCCAATATATTTCAAGTCAGTCCTACTCCAGAGTATTATAAAACTGTTCAAAAAATTGAAACTCTATTTTATAATTTTGCATTCTGGTCAAAAAACTTGATTGTATTCGATAAAAGCATTTTTTAGCTGAAATTTAAGGGTCCAGAACACGAAAATGATGGCTATAGCAGCGGCGACGATAAAGTTTCATTGAGAAGGGAGCCGCCTCCGCTCTCATATATAAACAGAAGGCTGACGTTCAGACTTCAGGGGGCAATTTACGTTGTTTTCACCTTCTACCAAGGAGGATTTCGCCTCATCTGGTTAGAAAAGTATAACACCAAGGTTGTCATGGTTGCTAAGGCCAAGGAAGCATGACGCATCACTCAGACAATGTTAGGAGCAACAACAGTGGAGGCAGCGCCAACGAGGTGGAAGAGGGCTTTTTCGTAGGTGTCACCTACCCGAATGAGATAAGCAACACACACACCTGTAAAGAACAAGGCCCACCACTTGGTGAAGATCTGGCTGGTGATCCACTAGATCAAAGGACATGCTCACGGACGTTGTCTTCTTTGGAGAAGCTTGACTAGTCAATTGCAACATTGTCATCAGATCCGGTGCTGCAGCTGAGCGTCTTTTTGTTATGGCGAACGATATCTTGTAGGTCAACAGGTCATCTTCGTCGTGAAACATTTTGAGATCCTAATCTTATTCTCAAAAATTATAATCATCAGATTAGTTTATGATTCTCTAGCGACATTACTCTTCATGAAGGGAATAATAGATCTACTGAAAAATTTATGGGAAGAAATTAAGAGGAAAAATTAGGTGATGTGTACATCGCGTTTTCCAATTTTTTATTCAGGTTGCTGTGTCAATATTTTTCAAGTCATAATTTCATAACTATTTTCACTATAAATTTCTCTACTCTTTGATGTCTAAAGCCACGAAAAAGATATATAAATCATTCTATGATTTTGGTTTATTCATTTAAGTAGCTGAGGTAGTTTTAGAGTTATAACCCTTTTTTTTAAATAATGCCCGTAAATAAATTATAGTAATCTTTCGTTACATTACTAAAGAATTAGTAGCTACATTGTTGTCGAATTTTATTTTCTTATGAACGGATTAACGATTAACGAAGTTACTTTTCCATTTACGATGTCCACCACTGTTAATTTTAAAATGTCCTCTAAAACCACTCCTAAGGAAACCTCCTAGCCCGCAACTAGACAATGCATGCATCGCGGACGTAACTTGTTTCCAATGATTGATTACTCCCAGAAATACCTTTCTTACAAACTCAGCAAGATTATTTTAAGAAATTTATTGCATGTGCAATTCCTATTATCAAAACCGCCATCCTCATTGAAAACACTATGCGGAAAGATTTTGACAAAGCTCTTCACAAATGTGAAACACATCTGTTTTATGCAAAGAGCTGCTACGAAGTTGTTCGTACTTAGTAAATCTGACAATAATGTGCCGCAGAGAGTAACGCAACAATTTCACGCAGAAAAGCAGGCGCAAGCGTTGTAGAATCTTTGCTGGGTTCAAAAACATTCAGTAAAAGCGAGAGAGCTCACTCCACTGGAGCTCTTGCAGCGAAGATGAATAAAAAAATGCATTATAACCTCAATTTTTTACAGAGTGTTTGAAAATTTGGCTAAAAACATGAACAGGCTAGTCTTCCAGCTCTCGCACGAAATGTTGAAGTGAAATTTACCATCTTATCAGACTTACAGTTCACCTCGGTGAGAAGCTGCGCTCATCGAGATCATCTGTATAATGTAATGCAGAAATAATTGAAGCCAGACTCCCCAAAATCAAGCACTTGAGGAGAAGAGCAGAAATTAGATACAGCAGAATTAAGACTCAAGTTCTCAGCTGAAGTCTTTTCTTAATGCAATGAATCGAACTGCGGTTTCATGATAAGAAACTAAGTATTTATTAACACACATTAACGAAACTTATTTATCTTTTTCCTCACTTACTCAATTTGTTGATAGTCATCGTTTCTGCTTTCAATAACAACAGAAAACAAAATTGAAACTCGGGCTCAGAAACAACAGTGGTAAAAATAACCAATTTTACCTACTTTATTCTGCACAGGATCTATTACATTACCGTAGAGGGTGAATCTATTGTCCCTGCAAATGATACCAAAAATAGGTCTCGCTTCATTTCCTGAATCATATTCAACAAAATTTGATTTTACAGTTAACCTGATTTACGAGGTTTCGGATGGTTGAGTGTCAGATAAACATAAGAGATGAGGGTTATACATATATTGGCCTACACAGGAATTATGGGATAAGAAAGTATTCAAAACCTTTCATTTTTTGACTTCAACTACAACAACTCTGCGCTGAGCACATTGCTGAAGCTTCTTTTTTAAATGCCATATTTCAAACAAAAAACAGTTGATTCGCTCAATTTCCAAACAATCGTTGAAATAACTACGCCGAGCTGCCTTAGTTTTCCTGAGCTCAAAGGTGGACTGGACCGTACATCATCGTAACATTTGATATAAGATGTGATTGGGAAGCGCAGGAACGCAAGTAAAAACGTACTGACTTATTACGACTTGTGATAGAGATGTGATACTAAGTAGCCATGATACAGAACTAAAAGCCCCTCATGACTCACATTAAAAAGAAAAAGAAGCCATTTTCATCGGTGAGTCGGAGAAAACAAGAATCTTGCCAATACCTCGTGTTCAGCCTATTGCCTAGGGACAAATTGTGAGAGGGAATGCCAATTCCAGCGATATTGAGGGCCTATAAAATTTGCTTCAATGCGACGAAGGAAATTTACAAATGGACAAGCCAGCTCTGTTTTCAGTGCTGCAAAGAGGGATTTAATATTTTCAGCGTGAATTTTCCATCGTAAGAAAAAGTATAATTTAGAACAGAAGGCAAGATTTACTGCAATTTTATAACACTCATGAGTAGCATTCAATCAAGATATTTCAGCTAGAAAAGAATTTTCACAGGCGCCAAACCAAGTGTCTCTCATAATTCTCACGAGATTGTAAATGATATTCCTTAAGTACAAATAAAGGAAGACTGTGTCCTCTGGAAGCACGCAGACACCTCGTCATTATGTCAACCTTGACGCTTTGATGCCTGACAGAAGTTCATTGTCTCAGCCATGATAGAAAAAAGGACGCGGCAAGCGAGGCAGCGACCTCAGATAAAGGAGTCGAGAAGCCTGGCAGCAAAGTTCTATTCTGTGCTACAGCGAGACGCCGCTCTTCAGGCAGCTTATGGGGCTACTACTGCTGATAACGACCATAGCAGCGGCCGATCGAGACTCGGCCGCCTTTGTGAAGCCACTCCACCTCGTGGCGACAGCGATATCCCAAATTATCCTCCAGCTAATGTATAGTACGCATGATGTACAGCCGATGTACCGACTGCTCACGAGAACTTTATTTTCTGATTGTATTTCTATGTCGTATTGGTGAATTTTCGGTCGCTGACAAAATTACGTCGGGCGCTTAACGGCGGTAGCATTGGTTGGTAAATCCAAATCAATTGCCCAGCTGTGATGAAACGCAAAAGTTTGGGCAGGGAGCTACGCACGGACTCTAAAATGAATAATGACCAGCTCGACAACCTTTTCCAGATGAATGCCTCCCACAAACAAATTATTTCGTGGGAGAAATTATAGGTCTATGGAAAATTTTTTGTTTAACAGGCTATTGTGTAATTATAACTAAAATTCATTATCTGAAAAGTTTTCTCAAATTGTAAGCTGCCTGATGACGGATCAAATATTTTTTAATCAATGCAAGCGCATGTTTGCATTACAAATGTTATAATCATGAAGTCGAAGGCAGTTTACGTACAGTTGACGGGCGCCTGTGATAATTGATATTGATGTCATTAGGCACTCTTGCAAAGCAAGATTAAAGCCACTACTAAACTGAAAGGATAGTATGGCACCTGAAGATCATATCAAGAAATTTTAAGAACTGGTGTACGATCTTTAGGAGTCTTTGGTTGAATAATCTACACTTGGAAAGGTTTAACCGAAATGCTCATTCTCATTGCAGTCGCAGCAAGTGAAATAGCACACGAATAGGAAGCGGGGCGACACTGACCACACAATCCCCAAAAGCAGATAAGAACATTTTTTTGAACATCCCAGAAGTAACGAAGATTTAAATCTGGCATGTGGAAAATACAGTGAACAAACATTTAAATACATTCCTATAAATTAGTAGTTTCCTACCCCCGCCAACGTTGCACTCAAAGTTGAACGAAAGTTGTGAGATGCACCTGGCGCATAGACTTGATATTCGAAGCACCACCATCCTAAAAACAAATATAAAACAACTCCACCTAATTAGTGGACGCAGGTAAATTAACTGTGGTCAGGCATGAGAATGACACGGCTCTAGTTAATTGCATTGCCTCAGATAAATTAATCGAAACAGTACCAAACCACGGGAGTCATTAAGTGTTTCCTTCACGTATCAGTACCAAAGCTCATCTAATGAAGTACCCAATACAAGAGAAAAATGGTAACATGTTATTATAGTTTCATTACGCCGTCTGATTTAATCTGACCCGCAGGCCAGCGTTTGACATGAAATTGCACACTGCAATGTGCGGCCAAAATAGCGAAATAAAAGCAGAAATTTTCATGATTTCGAGCGCAGGGCGCTGAACTCTCACTGCGCTCGCCGTCTGCAACTTGAAGGAACGAAGAGCCTGCATGCAGACCGGCTGCAATTTCATGAACAAGATGAATTACCGGTAGCAGGCACAAGCACTGAATTAATTTAAATACTGCACACATTTAGCCGCACTAGTATGTGTCTGGGTGCTGACTGCAGAATGTTAGCATTCGAACCTCACAGGAGAAGTTCAACCAGCTGTTGTTCAACAAAACCATCCAGTCGTTTGAACGTGAATTGCCCATCAAGCAATATTTTTTGTTTCATTTGAAAGCCATTTTCTTCAGTGGCACGTTCTCACAGACAAAAGCTGGTCAAATACGATTTTTCTGCGAAAACTTTCAAATACTTGGCTTTTAATAAAGAACATTGAAGATAATTCATACTCTATTCAGCAGTTTGTGCAATTTTTCATCATAGGAGAGCTAAATCTTCCATGCTACATACTTGTACAGGGTGTTTTTTAAATATGGAATCCGAAAAATTTTTAAAAACTTTTAATATACTGAACGGATTTTTGAAAACCAAACGGCAGTAGAATCCTGAGATTTACATATTTTATTTGAACTAATTTTTGAAGATGACATTTTTCATGCGGCGTCCACTCGACCGCAAGCAATATTGGGCGCATGTTCGCATGCTTCTCACTGCAGTACTGGTGAGGGTGGGACCGATCAATCTTATTTCTGAGATGATGGCATCATTGAGTTGAGTTAGATCCATCGGTTTGTCACGATAAACCCTTGCCTTTAGATACCCCCACAATAAAAAATCCAATGGGAATAGATCAGGGGACCTTGCAGGCCACTCAACGTCGCCGAATCTTCAAATTAGGTTTCCGGGAAACTGGTTACTAAGGATGCCCATATTATCGCTTGTGGTATGGTACGTTTCTCCGTCCTGCTGGAAGTAGAGATTTGCAATATTCATGGTGTTCACTGCAGGAATTAATAAGGTGTTTAGCATGTATTGGTATCGCTAACCGTTAACAGTTACTGCTTGGTCATTGTTGTCCTCGATGAAATAGGGACCAATACTGTCATTCTCCCTGAAACCGCACCAAACAGTTACCCTTTCTGAATGAAATGGAGTTTCCATAATCTCTATGTTATTTTCAATAGCCCAAAATCTCATGTTCTGTTTGCTTACACATCCGTTCAAACTGAAATGAACTTTATCCGACATAATCAAACTTTTAAAAATTCAAGATCCTCTTCCTCCTTCTCCAAGAACCACTCACAAAAATTCTTTCTTCGTTCAAATCAGTTTCCTGCAATTTTTGACAAATTTGAACTTTATACGCATGCACTGACAACCGTTTCTTCAAAATCTTCTGAACAGAACCATGACTCATTCCTAACTCTTGTGACAGGTGCCTAAGACTGATGTTGGGATTCCTATCCACCATCTCCTTGGATTTTTCAACATTCAATCTGACAGTAACGTTGCTGGGTCGTCCTTCCTGTTTCTTCTTCGCCAGATTCCCTCTGTTGGCTAAGTTCATTAAGCATCGGTAAATGACCTTCTTTGACGGAAAACTTCGCAGGTTGTACTCTCTCTTGAAATTCGCTGGGCTAGGACAATGTTGCTTCCATTAGAGAAGTATGCAGAGCTTATGAAAGCACTGCAATTGTTCCTTTGTCCAGTTCGTCAACTTGGTGGCATTTTTAAAGAGGTCACTTCAACTATTTTTAAAAATTAATCCGATACGTTTGAAATTTGGCCAGTATATGTATTTTTTTGACAAAAAACATATTTTAACTCATGTAACTTTTTTAATTTAGGTTTTTTTTTGGAAAGCGCAAAAAATTAGTTTTTTCACACGTTTTAATGGATATTTCAAACGAATGAAAGTCATTGAGTTTTTATGCTAGAATAAGAACAGACAGTTTTAGAATCCTTGAAGCACTGCAAACAAAGTTACAGTAGAAAATTTTCCATTTTCAACTTATCGTTTTTTATATAAGATATTTTATAACTAACTAAAATTAACACTTTTTTGAATTTTTACCGTCATAAAAAAATTAATTTGCAAAATTGGAAAAAAAGCTCCTGTAACTTTGTTCGCAATGCTTCAAGGATTCTAAAACTGTTTCTGTTTCTTCCTGGCATGAAAGCTCACCGACTTCTATTCTTTTGAATGTTGAAAATTAGAGGTTTTGAGTATAAGCCAAAAAGAATTTTTTTTTAAGTGTTATATAATGAACAATTTATGTAATTGAATGCTATTTTCATTTTTATTTTGATAATCTCCATGCATAACTTCTTATTCACACGATGAATTGTAATTTACAAAAAAAAAATTTTTATAAAAATTATGAAATTTTGTATTTGTAGTTGGATTGTTATGAAATTTGACTATTCTCTGTAACTTTAAAAAAAAAACACAAATTTTCTATTCATTTTTTCGATTCAGGCCTTCGTTTATTAAAAAAATTTGACAAATTGGTTTTTAGTTCATTTATATTTATATATCAAAAAAATAGAATTCATTGAGTTTTTATGCTAGAACAACACCAAAGACAGTTTTAGAATTTTTGAAGCATTGTAAACAAAGTTACAGTCGAAAATTTTACATTTCCCGTTTTGTTTTCTTTTTATATGAGGTCGAAATGGGGTCGAAAATTCAGGATTTTTAGTCCCCTTACACCCCCTGGGGGGGGATCTAGTGTCCATAGAGCCATAAAATTTTAGGACCGAATAGTCCACCACCTAAGGGTCCTTTTTCATCAAAAACATGAAACCTGCTCATCGGACCGACAGGGGCCTCGGATGACCCCCTTAAAGCAGGATAAATTTAACTGTGTTCTGATTCTTATTTTGACTGTTGTATCATAAATACGTAAGTTCCAAATAAAAGATATAAATCACAGGATTCTACTGCCGTTATGTTTTCAAAAATCCGTTCATTGCATCAAAAGTTATTAAAGATTTTTTTCGTGTCCCGTTTTTAAAAAAACGCCCTGAATATAGGAGAACAAGGAATTCCGAGAGACGGTTCTGCACTCTGTCGGATGAGAAAAAAAGGCCGTTAGGTCTCACATACCTTTTTATATTTAACTAAATTTGTCATTTATCTTAGCTGAGCTAAAGATTTATTTATATTCTTACTTTATTTTGACCTCTTAGCGCTGATGGACACACTTGCTCTCTCTACAGACCTTCAAGTTGCCTCATTCACCGAGCGCTTTCATTGCTGCAATTCTCTATGCCTTTCTTTCCCAAGATCGAGCCAACGCTATTTCATTTACTTCGTACCCCTAGACTTATTTCAGAACTCGATATGTATGCAGAGAAAATATACATTTTTACCCTAAGTACCTTAAAATCCTGCTCCACAGCAAACTAACTTCAATAAGTCATTCTGAATTATTCTCCAAATTCAAAAGCATAAGAAAAATAAAGACTACCAATTTTGACACCCAACAGTCAAATAAAGAACTTTGAGTTAATATACATAAGGTGACAACACACGAGACTTTTTACCTGAAAACAAAGGATAATTCTTCCTTCCAACAGAAAAATACAATTTTTTTTCTTAAAGCACAGCTTTGTTCATGAAATTAGATTACTCTTAGAAAACCCTAAATGAAAATTAAAATTTAAAAAAATGTCAAATTGTAATGAAACAGAATGATTTATGCCAAATATTCAAAAGGAGGATTTTATTTTATATTTCTAATAAAATTCCAAGAACTTGCATACGTGTTACAATAGTTAGCTTTGTATTCGCTGCCCATAGCTTTACACTCCACCATTGATGCCCCAACTGAAAATGAAATTTGTCGCCTGATAGAAATCAATCCGCCACAAACTATCATCGGAAATTTGCCTCAAAGGTTGAAAGAATTGTGGTCAAATTGAATCCTCAAGGTTGAGAGAGCGTTCTTTCGTTAAATGGTGCAGAACTTGAAAAAAAAATAGATTTTGTTAGTAAGTTTGCTTGAGCCTCCCTTACCACAACAAGAGTGCTCCCTAGAGGGGAAGGAGGAATGCATTATTTAGTACAGAATTAGGGGAACGGAGAAGCTATGAACGAGGTTTGTGTGTGTGAGTGTCCCACGCCCTGGGCCTGAAAACAGCAAGAATGGACGAGGTTTATGATATATGACAGAAGTTAAAGAAGAAATTCATAGGGGCTGAAACAATGACAGCCGTGAACCAAAACAATCTTAACTAACAATGCTAAAGACTCATTCTATTTGAACACAAGGAAGGCCCACCTAATCTTCAGCTTGGCCCTCATATTTTCCTCCTTTGAGCACTAATTCTCCGCGTATTTTTAATGAAAAACAAACAATTTTAAACAACATGCTCAGCTCAGATCCCCTGCAGATAGTTAATGCATAATTGCCCCTTTTCTTATGTACAGTCTGGAATGCATTATTGATCGTGCTTTTATGATTAAGTTGAGTAGATCATACTTTGTATTTTACAGAACTAATGAAGCTGGTGTCCGAAACTTTTTCGATTTTTTATTTTTTAGAATAAAATGACCAATTTTATACGCATTTTTTTCGCTTTTACATTTTTAGTAATTCTTACTGGTAAAATAGTTGAATCCCCCAGAGAGAGGCGAAGAAAAATCAACGAGCGTTTCGTTACTTTGACAATATTCTCAAACTATAGAGACTTTTTAGTTTTCGTATGCATTTTTTTAGCGCGGCAAACTTAAGACGAAATGAGGGTAAAAAGGAAAGGTTCAAAATCTTGAGCTAAAATGTTTCGAGCCGTGACTAATTCCCGAGTTCATGTGTATATCAAAGCAGTATAAGGTAAAAACAGTTTATTCATGTGAAATCACGAAACATGGAAGCTTACACGTGGTGTGAATTAGTCTATCATTTTAAAGAAATTAATAAACAGTTGAATATTTTCAATAACTTTGTTTCTCTCATTCGATTCAAGGGGCTCAAAGTACGAGTATATGTACATGTGCATTGACACCAGAGTGGGAATGTCACTGTTGGTACCCTCGATTCAGGGGGTTCAAAATACTAGTACCAGCGTGGGAATGTCACCAGAGTGGGAATGTCACTGTTGGTACCCTCGATTCAGGGGGTTCAAAATACTAGTACCAGCGTGGGAATGTCACCAGAGTGGGAATGTCACTGTTGGTACCCGACTCTGATGGGCTCAAAGGTTTGAATTTACTAACTTCAATGTATAAGCCATGTGGCCCATTCTTATATTTTTACGATGACCTCACAATAGAAACAAGAATAATCAGTGTGAAGCGGCTGTGTGTTCTTCGGCTTGTAAATAAAGTACTCGGTGGGCAAAACCCACGTACTACAGTGCACTCAGCACACTACTGCAGCTATAGACAAAGAACGATACCAGTCGATAGTACACCTTGATATCTAGAAAATTATATAATGGACATCTAATTCTGCTAGGAGAAAGTTGAATTAAAATTGAAAAAATTATCTCGTCCGAATCTTTCAGGAAAAAATTCGCAGGTTTTTTTCGCAGTTGAGTCATTTATTTCAGCAATAGAGATGTTTTATGGACTGCCTGAGAAATGAACCCTGGTATAATTTCAGTTGCACCTTTGACCCATCACATTATGGTTCAGCTAATCCTTAAGCGCCCCAGAGGACTACACGGTCCTTTATCGGATATAGCCTCAGTATATTGTATTTCTTGTTGAATTACTTCTATACCTTCTTTGGAGTTCACTGCCGAGTGGCGAGTTTTTTCTTGCTTTGATGTCAGTGCCAACCTGATCGCAGTGCCATCCGAAAATTAGCGGTTGTGATAACGATGAGTGAAAACAAAAATGCTTACGTTAAAGGGTTAAAAGTCGGTGCAGTGTCTTCAATGATTTAATGCAGTTTATCGCAATCGGCGTGTGCAATTTAGTGTCCATTCAGAACAATGAATTGCGCCAATAATTCTGCTAGCAACTGATCAATTGAAAATGCTTGCATTTCAGTGCTATAAAACTACTCCCGCGCAACTGCACTACACACTGCCTGAATCACATTTTGCAAATGGTCCCCACTAGATACCCAATACAATACGATACCGCTCAGTGGAGTTCACTAACGGAATAAATGCGTTTGTGCACTACTTAATGCAAGAAAACGCCTGTAACTGAAAACTTCACGCTGCTGCTAGACCACTGTAGCTATTAAGTATTGATACTGCGTCGATTTGTAATAAAGAGTAGGTAGGACATACCTAGCGAGCCTTTACCTGAACGACGCAGCTCTGCTGCACAATATTGCACAGTGTCTTGTTTGAATAATTTTGATGGCGAAATTCTCATTTTAATTTTGTTAAACATATTCTGACTCATGTGATCTAGAATGTGTGCGAACTCACGAATTTCCCCGCCCTGCTTAGTTCATTAAAGAGACTTCTCAAACAGTTCTTTCATAAAATATTTTTCTTCAGTTTATTGCATGCAAAGATATATTTTTACATCTGTGATTGAAACAAACTACATACATGTTGTCATCTTTTTATTTTTAACAACCTGAAACTCTGTGGACGGAGTCATTCCTGCTGTTATTTGTGAATATCTCATCTCTAAATAATTATTCTACATCCCGTTCTGACTCATAGCTTCCGATGCTTCAAACAAAACAGAAGGGTGAGATTAGATTTACGTTCAACAGAACTTATCCTCTGGCACTCCTAATTAAAGCTTTCTTACACCATCAAACCTATGGAAAGGCTTGCCAAGTCTTTTAGCCAGATCTTCTAAAATTTTAGCTGAATGATGCAAAGGCTTCACTAGGACGGCTAGAATCATATGTGCCCCGGCGAAAAATCTCACACTGGGAAGCTAAGCTAATCTTCCATTTCATGGCCGACGCTCTCTACTGCCCTTCCTAAGGGCATAAAATAGGCACTAGGCTTAGGTTACTCAGATTTGTCTATTCTGTGCTATAAGGAGTAGCAGTTAAGTAAAATTCTATAAAGTTTTATGCTCTTCAAATTTTTTCTATATTTTCTATCATTGCATAGTGTTTGAAATAGCAACGCTACTATCCCAAAAATATTTTAAATACAGTTTTTTCAGTATTGAAGAATAAAGGCAATAATATTTTTGCTTCATAAAAACAGTCATCTCTTTCTCCTTAAAAAAATTTAACTTACATTCGCTGCTCCTCAAAGTAAAAAAATCCCATTTCCACTAAAGCGTATCAGTACTACAATCGTTGACATTTTAAATACAACTGCAATAGTTTCCCAACGTCCATAACACTGATCTTATTCTGTGCTATTACATGCAAACGTCAAAGTCTATTTGTTTTCGAGGCGATGAGGATAGTGTAAAGCGTTCTATTGAAATCCATGAAACTTCATATTTCTCAACATACGTGCAGAGCATTGTCAATAATTTCGAAGAGAAAGAACGGTCAATCAGACCATGCCACTCGGCAACTTTGAATACTTTTACAAAGAGGAAAATTTTATAATTAAAGTTGGAGAGTAACTGGCGGAGTTATTATTGAAGTGTCTGTCTCAATCAAGTAACAAGTTCTTCCCCGAATATTAAACGAACGAAATTTCCATAGAAGTTTGGAGGAGGTTTTCAAAAAACGATTATATTTTGGCGGTGCTTGAGAGGACAGCTATACACGAAGCCCAAGTTCGTAGAGCAAGTTTACGAGCAAGTAACCTCTTTACTCCTGGTGACTCATGATCGGACTGCTTCCTCAATCTTTTACGAAAGGAGCACTTCTGGAGACCTTGGGCTTCGCAGTCGCTGAACAAAGAATTTAGGACCCATTCTCTAGCTCGGGGGAGACTCAAAGTTTAAATCTTTCCCTTGGAACTCAGAATTGAGATACAACATAAGTCAATTTTCTAAGCAAAAATAAGGAGCAATGAATATCAGAGTTATATCCGGCTTCGCGAAATACGAACTTACCGCTCCGGTTGAAGTCAACAAAGAATGATCATAGTCATTTTATGTGAGTTCAAATAAAAACTGAAAGCTACTTTTTCAGGGTCTTACAAAATGAAAAGCTGGCTGAACGCGCCCAGATCCCTACGACAGAAAATAAAGCCCAGTTCAACGCCAAATTTACGGAACTGGTTATTCTGAACGATGTTCCCACGTAGACCGGTAATGCGTTTACATTTGAACAGATCGTTTTCATGCTTTAGAAGGTGCCAAGAAAAAACGGCAAACAACGACTATTTGCGAAATACTGAGATTGCTCACAATTGTTGACCTCAAATGTGCATATTTCCCCACACAGGTCAGTTAAGTCCAAAGTTTTTGGCATTACAGCGCTTGGAGCGACGGTCCAAACAAACACGCGCTTAAACGAGCAAATAAACCGTAATCATGAGAGAAGAATTGTTGGACAAACGGCAGCTACATCAGGGCGAACATCCAGCGTGGGTGTGCCGGCACAGCGCTCCCAGTGTCGCGTAGTAGGAGTGACGTCAATTGCGTGGTGTCATGTCGAGACCCAGAATTTATAATAGTCCACGGATGTACTTCAGATATGAGAAGGCTTTTCTTCTGTTGAAGGATATCCATAGGGCGTAGAAATTAATTGATCAATGACCTCGTAGATGCTTTCTCCAATTTTTTTCTGAATTGATCTGCTTCAAGTATAATTGATTTAGTGTTTAGCCAGTCATTTCCACAAATCATCGTTTTTCAGAGAAACATTTAGAACAAAGAAGAATTCGGTTTTTGAACGGTTCTGATTAAGTCTGAATTGTTTAAACTGAATAAAATTTTCAGAGCAGATTTCGATGACAAATTGTTAATCGGTTTTAAATGATCTTCATTAAACCATGTCTCTTTTCAGGAGCAGACGCCTGACAATTGCTTTAGATGGTAAAAATTTTGCTTTCGGACGCATTTTTCCGCGAATTTTTAAAGTGATACATAAATTCAGGTCACATTACGCTGAGAGCGTAAATAAGCAGAAAATTTTGTGTACAAGAAGCGTATTTCTATACACGAAGCAAAATGCAATCCGCGGTTACAGAGTGCAACAATCGACGAAACCTTCCAGCAGACTTGAAACTCAAGGCTGTTTTCGACCTCGCTGCGCTGAACTTCATTTCATCTTTCAAAAAATTTGACGAGAAAGATAATAAAAAACATGAAATGGATCAGAAAATCAATGTCAATACCCAAGATCGAGTTTTTCGTTCAAACTCTTTGTTGGAGTTTAAAAAAAGATACAGATAATACACTCGACCAGCGGATGGAGAATATCATGTCCCAAGGACGAGAACCTTGTCGATTTTTCACCGTCCAATTTTCATCGGAGAGGCTGGGTGTGGATTAGGACTTTGCAACGCAGATTCCATCTTCATTAAAGATCTTGGGCAGAACAGGAAGGAAAACCTTTCAGAGTGAACAACAGAATCCCCGAGTCTGCAAGTTGTTCAAGATTTGAGAAGTTGCGGATACCGTACTGGAAAAACTCTTGTAAATCAATTTGATACAAAAATAAATTTATGTGCAAGAGCGGTCTCATTGTAAGGTAATTCAAATAGTTCAGTAGCTCTTTATGACACACAAGACGTGACGTGAAAATACGATGATGTAAGAAATTATCGCATAAATTGACGAACTTTTAGCAAAGACCATGAAATTTACCAAAAACCTAGGAACCACTAAGAGTCTCTAATAAAATGCACTCTCCGTAAAACTCATTACAAGCCTGGTAAATAAGGAGGTATAAATACTTCATGTTTGTAAATTCAGGTATCTTCAGCGAACAAGCTTGCTAAAAGTTGATGTAATGCGTCTCGACATATCCTCGGCTTATCTGGAGCAGCCACGAATAAAAAAAAATAGCTCGTAGCTCTAACACTCTCCGCATGAGTTAGTATCGACCCCCACAGCTTGAAAACTTCACAGTTTACGAAGGTTTAAATCAGTGGCTCTCAAACTTTTCGGAGCCGCTGCCCCTTTCGTTCACAGGCCCTGAGCCGCGCACTCTCAAAATTTCATTAGGAAGTCGCGCACTCGCACTCAATTTGCCTCTGAAATCCTGCAGCGCACTTCAGCGGCCGCGCGTGGAATTTTGACACCATCACGTGAAGTTCTGACACCGTCACGTGGAGTTCTGACACTGTCAAGTGGAGTTCTGACACTGTCAAGTGGAGTTCTGACACTGTCAAGTGGAGTTCTGACACCGTCACGTGGAGTTCTGACACCGACACGTGGAGTTCTGACACTGTCACGTGGAGTTCTGACACTGTCACGTGGAGTTCTGACACTGTCACGTGGAGTTCTGACACTGTCACGTGGAGTTCTGACACTGTCACGTGGAGTTCTGACACCGACACGTGGAGTTCTGACACCGACACGTGGAGTTCTGACACCGTCACGTGGAGTTCTGACACCGACACGTGGAGTTCTGACACTGTCACGTGGAGTTCTGACATTGTCAAGTGGAATTCTGACACCGTCAAGTGGAGTTCTGACACCGAAACGTGGAGTTCTGACACCGAAACGTTGAGTTCTGACACCGAAACGTTGAGTTCTGACACTGTCACGTGGAGTTCTGACACCGTCACGTGGAGTTCTGACACCGTCACGTGGAGTTCTGACACCGTCACGTGGAGTTCTGACACCGTCACGTGGAATTTTGACACCGTCACGTGGAGTTCTGACACTGTCACGTGGAGTTCTGACACCGTCACGTGGAGTTCTGACACTGTCACGTGGAGTTCTGACACCGTCACGTGGAGTTCTGACACTGTCAGGTGGAGTTCTGACACCTTCACGTGGAATTTTGACACCGACACGGGGAGTTCTTACACTGACACATGGAGTTCTGACACTTACTCGTGGAGTTCTGACACCGACACGTAGAGTTCTGACACCGACACGTAAAGTTCTGACACTGCCACGTGGAGTCCTGACATTGACACGTGGAGTCCTGACACTGCCAGGTGAAATTCGACGAGACTTACGTAAGGCTCCGCGTCTTTCACATTGGATATTGCACCTCTCAGGTACGGGTTACGCGCCACGTAGCGAGAGAAACTCTACTCAACTCGACGTGTAGTGCGAGTCTTTGAGCCTTGATGCGGGAAAGAACCGACGGTCGAGATTGAGTTTAATGAGCTCACGAAAATTAGAAATTTGGCTCCCACGAATCACTAAAGTAGCCCATTTAAAAACGTTTTACATGAATGACGTTTTGCTCGCTTATGCGTAATTTCCGAGTAATACAGCTTTGAAGTTATGGGAACGTCTTTTAAAAGTGAAAAAACGGACACGTAAATATGCTGTAATACGGTATTAACGTAACGTTGGGTGAGGTGAGGTAACGTTAGGTTAGTTAAACAAACTAACCTAAAGAAACCTAAAATATAGCTTAACTTAGCCAAACCGATGCGGTTTTCGCCAAAGAATTGGGCGTGTTCCAACAATGTTGCGACTGCGCAACCGACTACATAATGTTATTCCTACCTGAACGTAAATAATGTTATATCTTGAAAATTATGCATTAGCCAGCAAAATGCCATTCATGTGAAACGTCTTTAAAATGTGTTCTTCTGCCGATTCCTGAAAACCAAATTTCTAAATCCCGTGAGAGTATTAAACTCAATATCGACCGAACCGACAGCTCAACACTGCAAAGGACCGTTAATGGAAGAAAAACACGTCTTTCGTTAAGACCGTCCCAGCCAGCGTCATTAGTCAACTGGTCCTCATATCTGGCATGCACGTTCTCAAGCCTTCCTCAGTCTGCCGAGCCTGCGACCTACCATGCCCTGCGTCACTGCTTTGTTCACCGCACTGCCAGATAAAGGAACTATCTGCGAGGTGGCAACATTTTTCTCAAATTGAGTATTCACTTAATTTGCTCGAAGATTATATATTAACACGTGTCGTGCAAAGGGACCCACCGGAGGTCACTGAGGGGATATTTCATAATGATGCTCACCGACCTGCAGTCACTAACTCATTTTTTTTATAAATACTTAATGGAAGCTAAATGGTGGTATTATTGCTATTTTAAAAATTGCCCGCTGCAATTGATTTTAACTTTGAGTTGAAAGTTGAACTTCAGTTTCACCCATCGCCGAAAACGTGGTAAATCAATTGTTGAATGAGGTTTCATAGTTATAGGGAGTGAAAAAAAGGTAATGACCATTTGCAAATGGGAACACGCAATGCCACTCGCGGTAAAGGTTCGATGGCTTCAGTTCCGATTAAGGCCCGCTTCAGTTTCACGTCTAATTCAATAGATGGCGCTATAGGTTAAAACGCGGAATGGTCAAATAGGACCGGCGACTGGTCAACGCCATGGTCTGGTCAAAATGTTTTGTCACTTTTTGACAATTTGGGTTGGTCACGCTTCGGTTAGGTTGGGTTGGTCACGCTTCGGTTAGGTTAGGTTGGTCACGCTTCGGTTAGGCTAGGTTGGTCACGCTTCGGTTAGGTTAGGTTGGTCACGCTTCGGTTGGGTTAGGTTGGTCACGCTTCGGTTGGGTTGGGCTTCTTTGGATTGGGTTATCATTGGCTCCGGCTGGTGGAATTTTTTGTAAGTCTTACGGGTCTTAATCGGAACCGTCCCCAGTTCGATGAAATATTTGTACATATTAGATAAAATGATTAAAATTATTATTAATCACTCTGAAGTGCATCAGACAGAGTATATCAAGGTTACTGTATTTTTTGCGAGACTATTCACATAATTTGCACTCAATCATTACAGATCAGAATCCTTTTAGTTCTAATTCACGAAGATGAACTGGCCCTCGAAAACAGTCTCATATAATTATAACATGGCTTAAATCCATTTTGAAAAGAAACAGAATAAGGGAAATACTGATTTCAAAAGTGCCAAACAATGATGAATGTCAAAATGAAACGGTTTATTCTAAAAATAGCAAAAAAAAATTATTTTCGAATATAATTATCGTTACATTTGATACCCATGATTTACTTTCACTTTCATTTTACTTTCACTTTACCTTTATCTGACCGAACCTTTCAATTCGGAGGATCTTTCAAATATCTTTCGCCTGTCCTCAAACAACAACCAAACATATTGGAAACAGAAGCACCAGGAGCCTCTCGAGCAGTTCCCCTGATAATTGTGACCTTCTCGACATTCATGAGAAACTTAGCTCATCCCATATCAGTTTCGTAGAGAACTACATAATATCGTGCTTCACCTTGAGCACTTCAAACGTAAAAAAGTATCATGGTTATAACCTGAACAAGGAAGTGTAAAAAAATTTCTACATTACAGTTAACACAGACCTCGTTTATGGCCACAATAGCACCTGAAAAATTGTTGTATTAAAAATAAATTAGCATCATATTGTGGTCACACAGAAGGTTGTTAGCCACATGATCCAGTTGTATGTAAATGAGTCCAACTGTCTATAAGAACATGATTTTCCTAAATTTTACCGGTCCCATTTCACTACGTATTGGCCGTGAGGATGAGCTGCTCTCAAGAGCCTGTAAATGAGGGAGGTTGTAGTTCCCGTACGTCGATTCTTAGGGAATCTCACTCGTAAGATAAAAAGGAGAACCAATGAAACCTCAAATGAACATGTTTACATTGTTCATGTTACATTGGTTCTCCTTTTTATCTTACGAGGAAGGTTGATTCCTCGTAAGATAAAAAGGAGAACCAATGCAAAATGGACAATGTAAATATGAAACCTCATTTGAGGTTTCATTGGTTCTCCTTGTTATCTTACGAGGAAGCTTGATACATGAGTGGACATTCTGATGGTAGCGTACCTCTGAGCAAGGCCCCACGTTTTAAATTCTCTGTTAACGTCAAACATCAACTCGCAAAATTCAACATACAGAAACTTGAGTCGACTCTCCAAATTTCGTTTCTCCCCAACTAACGAACAGCCAGAATTACATAACTGTGTGTAAAAATCCCACTGACAACCACGTGTAAACACACGAGCCATCTTTACTTTCCATTTTGTCAAAAATAATTGCATCTTATTGCTGAACTCCGCTGTTTGCTACCTGACCGGAATTCACCGAAGTTGACTCTGTTGGGATTTTTTTTTAAACCTTTTGCTGTCCTTTTATTAATTTTCTCATTTCATAAAGTGTAACCATAACTGATTTCAGTAAAACAAAAAGCCATCATTCCATGCGTATTTCTACCTCAGGTCACTCCAGAGAACTGAAATGCGCAATTCTTGGAGATTTTTAATGTAATCAATATAATCATTATCCACTAATGATAAAATTCTGAATCCTAACGAAGTAGGAAAATTTCTCTGACTCGTGATCATGCTACAAATTACTTTTAGAAATGCAGGATAAATTTACAAATCCCTCAGTTTAAACACAAATTAACTTTTTATTAACCTAAAATATATTGTAATGTTTTAGAACGATCATTCAAATTCAAGAATTATTTGAACACACAGACTGATGCCAAATCTCTGAAAATTCACAACATGAAAATGATAAAGGGATTCAATGACTAGAAACATCAAGCTCTATGAGGAAAATTAATTGGACATAGCGCACGAAGAGCTCTGTGATCGTCGTGGTGGAGTTCTGTAATAATTACAGAACTCAACATAGGGTTTTATTGTCGCATAGGGTTTTTAACTGTCACGAAGGGTATTTTAACTGTCACGTAGGGTTCTGTAACTGTCACGTAGTGTTCTGTAACTATCACGTAGTGTTCTGTAACTGTCACGTAGGGTTCTGTAACTGTTATTTAGGGTTCTTTTACTGTCACGTAGGGTTCTGTAACTGTCACGTAGGGTTCTGTAACTGTTATTTAGGGTTCTTTTACTGTCACGTAGGATTCTGTAACTGTCACGTAGGGTTCCTTAACTGTTACGTAGGGTTCCGTAACTGTCACGTAGGGTTCTGTAACTGTCACGTAGGGTTCTGTAACTGTTATTTAGGGTTCTTTTACTGTCACGTAGGGTTCTGTAACTGTCACGTACAGTTATTGCCAGGTGGGCTTCTGACAGAACTTCTGGACTTCACACGGAATACAGTTATTGCCACGCGAACTTCTGACAGAACTTCTGGACTTCACACGGAATACAGTTATTGCCAGGCGAACTTCTGACAGAACTTCTGGACTTCACACGGAACACAGTTATTGCCAGGTGGGCTTCTGACAGAACTTCTGGACTTCACACGGAATACAGTTATTGCCAGGTGGGCTTCTGACAGAACTTCTGGACTTCACACGGAATACAGTTATTGCCAGGTGGGCTTCTGACAGAACTTCTGGACTTCACACGGAATACAGTTATTGCTAGGTGGGCTTCTGACAGAACTTCTGGACTTCACACGGAATACAGTTATTGCCAGGTCGGCTTCTGACAGAACTTCTGGACTTCACACGGAATACAGTCATTGTCAGGTGGGCTTCTGACAGAACTTCTGGACTTCACACGGAATACAGTTATTGCCAGGTGGGCTTCTGACAGAACTTCTGGACTTCAAACGGAATACAGTTATTGCCAGGTGGGCTTCGGACAGAACTTCTGGACTTCACACGGAATACAGTTATTGCCAGGCGGACTTCTGAGCATAAAAAAACACGCGCTGACTTGCCGCGAGTAAATAAACTTCTAACACTGTCCATAAAATAAAATACATCAAAGCATGATCGCACGCTTGGATTCTCTACACCAAAATTCCCTTTCATCTTCTACTCTGAATGCTCTAACTCATCCAAAACTGATGGTATTGTAATGCAAAGAATTCTGTGTTTGCAGAGTGAAATAATGAAGAATGAAGGCCAAAATCACATGTCAGCCTGGCTCGCTGAGCATATTTGTGTCTGAAATGATCCAGTGGTGGTCTAGTGAACGCAAACAGTACAAAAAGAAAAAGAAAACGTAGACGATTGCAAAAATATTTTTCAATATTTCAGATCTGTTTGTAAAACTTGTGATTATGCAACAGGTAACATCAAATATCTGAGGCGTATCAGAAGATCAAATAATACTGCTGAGCAGCCTGCTGTTGGAGCTGATACAATTCAGGAAATACCACCCAATGCTGGAAAAAAGTAGAGAATGAAAACTAATTTTATTCTACCTACTCCAGCAGTGAGAATGACCGTTTTTGTGAAGGATTTTGAGGGTACCTCATTCCGCAATTGGAGTCGCTTAGAGCAGGAACTAGAACAGCGCAAAACTATGCCCATAAATGACAGTCTCCTCTTGGAGGCACAAAAATTGGTCTTCGCGGTAAGCACTGGGAAGATCTGAGAAATTAATCAAAGTGGATCAATTCCCAGCCTATTAATTCCAAAAATTCAGAATGTTAAGACTGGCTCTTTAACTGTTACGAGGAAAGAATTGCATTTTTCTGAATTGAACAAAAGTTTCATCAATATAAATCTTCTTTAAAACTGGTTTCAACTCAATTGGGTCCAATTCAGTTCGAGATCTACAACACTGGAAGATTTTTTTTAACTTAGGTGAAAACTTTAAATATTTAATCAATTGTCATTTCAAATTTTTGTAGGATTTGTAGTAAAATAGCCAGATCTCTTGGCATCTTACGAAAACTGTCGCACATTATTTTGCCTCGTGTTCTGAGGATGTTACATTTCTCTTTGGTGTATCCACACTAGACATATGGCATTGTGGTGCGGGGTTGTTTGAGTCGGACTCAGTTGTGTAAGTTCCGACAGCTACAGGATCGAGCAATTAAGGTTTTGTCACCTGGATATAGTAATGATATCAATGAGATGTACCGCAGGGCCAGAATTCTCACAGTTGAACAAATTCCCGAGTATTTTCTGCTCGTAACCTTCTTCAAGTACCACAGGGAGGATAGAACGAGCTACCTTGAGGGAAAGCTATCTGGGTTGGAAGTGCGTCACTGTCATCACACGCGATTCAAAGGTGACCTTAACTTGAATATTCCCAAATTCTCTCTCAATGTATGCTCAAAATCTTTTTTAAATCAGTCGGTCAAATATTGGAATAGCCTGCGTTTCTGTCTCAAATCTTTAAATAGTTTGTACGAGTTCAAGCGTGGTCTGAAGTCGAGATTGTTCCGTGGCTAGTGATTAAAATTTCACCACCTGCATTGCTCACATTATCACTCCCCCAGCGTTTGTCTGCGGCTTTTCGGAACGTTTTGGTTTAACTTGGAACAGCTCGGCCCGAATCGCGTGTGTTCATGGTTCACTTTGTTGATTTGTCACGGTAGTGTAATCGCGCCCGTTGTCTTATTCACTGAAGCCACTTGGCCTGTTTCGACGTGATCTATAGCTAAATTAAACAATATAAAAGTTTCCACTTTAGTGGGTTGCCCTGAGTTTCTAATTGTATTAAGTCATTCATTTCTAATAAACTTAGTAGATAAGTCTTAAATGCTGTTTTCACCTTTTGCTACTTGTGCCCGAATAGTCTAGACTAACAACGGGCTTGAAATCATGTTTTTCATTTATAACTGTTCCTGTATTTACATGTCTCTGTATTGTATAACACCGTTGTGTTAGGTTGATTTAAATAAATATTATTATTATTATTTTCATTGAATAACCTTACACACCATACATCAAAATTTCCCAAATCACGCTCGCGAACATTAACGTACGTATTTCCTAATCTTTAAATACATACAACTTCAGCAGTAGAAGAAATTAATAAAGCCGAGCACGTACGCACTTTACTGGAAAGGGTACACAGAAAGCCGGCATTCATCAGTTGCTTCGCAATTAATTCGAAGAATAATATTGACATCATCAATCATCATTGGAATGACATGTTCAAAAATGAACATAGGAAAACCAATCCGTATTAAATTCAAAAACGCTCAAGAAAATAGCACTGGACGAACGAAAAAACTCGTTCACGACAGAGTAAAATCAGCATAATTTTCGAGTTCTCCACAGTTGCATACAGAGACGGAAGTTAGAAACTTCAAAAGATAATGACTACGTGCCTCGTGAGTGCCCCGAATAAGTACAGGTGCTCAGATATTTTACTTCGGTGTCATGTTCTCTCTACTTTACTTCAATAGTGAGTGTTTCTGTGGACTAATTTCTGAGTCAAGTCAATTTTCTTTAGGATCGACAAGCTTCATCCGCCGTATCGGTTTTCCTTCTGCGTACGATAGCACATCTCTCAAGAGGTCTTTCACGATTTGTCTGGACTCATCGCTAGGCAAAAAAGCGATATTACTGAGCTATTGCAAGCGCCAATTAGCCATTAACTTCGCTATGGAGAAACGACATCTGCAACTTTCCCACACAGTGCACAAAAGAAAGGGAGAAACATAAATTCTAAAAAGAAGTAGCTATTCATTGAACTGGGCAAACTTAGAATCTCTTTTCTGATTTTATAAGAAATTTTTTAGTCTTCAGCAACGTTTTAATATTATAAGTTTGAATCTGAATCGCAACGTGATCATTATCGCTGCTCGCAAATGAGCCAGAAATGGTACGCAGGAGCCGAAAAGGAAACGTTGAGCATAAAACAACTTAATTATTTCGTGGTATTGAACGCCTTTGAAACTTCTTTGAACTGACGAATCAAATCCCTGCCATCCGTTCATCGTACATTGAACCGATGATTTTTTTATAAATTAATTTTAAATAAAGCCTGAAGCGAATCGAAAACCTCTCAAACGCAAATCTACATCCAAGTTTGTTCAACCTGTTTTTTAAATTTCCTCAAGACTAAAAAAATGGCCTCAAGAAATGTAGTTGGCCATCTGTTGAGTCTCAGATCACTTATTAATAATAAATAAAAGCATTTGGAAGATGAGTGAAGATCTTCCTTCCTCAGATATTTTTAAAAAATTCACATCCGCTAACAAGAAATTTGATCAGGCACATTTAACATGAGGTATCATGCCTTGTACGTGGTTTGAAGATCATGGTCACCCATGTCGGGTTTATAAATAAACTCCCACAGTTTTCGTACATCAATTTTTATAAAGACAGCAATTTTCTTTTTGCAACATATCTTGTAGGTATTTTTTATGAAGAAAAAATTGAACTAATATGCTTGACGGACAACTTTGAAAATTACCACTCTACAAGTGATCTTTCAAAAAGAGCTTATGTCAACAAAAATTTCGATTTATATTTCTAGAGAAAAATTCACAAGTATGCAAGATTAATTCGTGGCAGTTCCAGACTCGCACTGTCGCGACATCGCGCCTGCATTCCGGAGAGCGACTACATCTCCCTGTCGGTGTCTATAGTGAACCACATCACCATTCACTAAATAAAGTTCCACCCCATGATTAAGCAGCTACAATGCAACTGTTGCTTTAAAAAAAAAAGTTATTAAGCAGTTGAACAAGAAGTTGCTGTCAAGTATTCATGAGCCCATTATTTCTCACATTCCTCAAATGAGTTGAGCTTCCGCAGGACACGTTCTCAACAATTACGACCGGAAAAATCATCAACAACCCTCATCTCTAATTTGAAAAATCAAGATTCCCTCATAGTGCAGACAGAATTCCCCGTTAGTGAATAACATTGTGCCGACAAATAAAATTCTTGTTGAGGGAAATTGACGTGAGAAGCACGGAAACAAAGTATAACAAGCTGAACTCGAAAGTAGATTTGAATAGATTTTAATTGAATGCAAAATCCCAAAGGTCTCAGTGTAATTGAAATTTATACTTCTCCATGATGAATGATCCACAACCAGGTACGAAGCCGATATCCCTCCGTTTGCGATTTGAAATTTTAGAAACAATTTTTTCGGAGAATGACATTAATTTTTTGTCATGAATTCACACATGAACTACGGAGGCTGAAACAAAAAAAAGAAAGGTGGACCAACTCCATTTCAGTTGAATAATCCTAAACTAGCACAGGTGTGTCGATATTATCAGCAATCCTAAACTAAATAATCCTAAACTAGCACAGGCATGTTGATGTCATCAGCAATCCATGCATGTACAGCATATTTTCATTTCTCTTCACTTTACTATTCTCATTGACAAATCTTACTAACTCATTTGAGATAAATAAAAAAAAAATTAGGTACATAAAAGTGTTTATTTCATGCGCGCTTAAATACTGTTCCTACGAATGTAATGGGAAATTTTACATTTAAGAAAAGAGAAGTTTGATTTCCTTCTTGAGTCCTTGGATGCCAGAAAATTGAATGAATTCAAAATGCTTCTTCTCCATTAAGAACTCAGAAATAATAACATATATCAAGCTCTCAAAAATAATGTAACGAAGGTAGGAATTCTGAGAAATCGACAGCAAGAAGTAAAATATACGCCGAAAAAAACAGGACAACAATTTTTTTAAATACGAGAAAGATATGGAATGTTGCGTTTATGAAACTAAAATAGTAAATAATTCTTACTTAGCAAATTGTTATGGAATTTTTCCCAACAATTCATATGTTTAAATCATAACAAATCAAAGATGGCAATTATATTTCTCTGATAATTCCTCATTTTACTTTTTCCTTTGTGAAGCAAAAATAAATTTTTAAGTTTTTGAGACCACCCCTCGTAGCAGATGTATTTTCTGAGTCTAAATATTGCACACTCAATTACGTATCAAGAATGAGCGTTCGCTCTTCAAAGGCACAAATCATTTTTCGAAATATTCGAGAATGAGTGACAAAGAGCCGCGCTGAGCTTACTCTTTTGGAGATCAGAAAATAAGCGACTTGTTCACAAGGCGTCTCTTGCAAGGATACTTGCAAAAATAATTTTGAACGCTGTGTGTAACGTTCGATGAAGATAATGATATAAAAGTTCTCCCAATACTATCATTGATAACAATTTAAAAATGGAAATACAACACGGTTCGAAATTCCCGCAATCGGACACTTCATTCGAGGGTCTCTGTGCTGACACTGAAAATAAGAATTTCTTCTTTTGTTAGTGAATGACAGGAGAGTTGAAGCCCTCAAATTTGTAGAGTTAAGCCTGCTTAACGCAATCGTTGATTTGAAACAGTATAACACTATAATAATTGTACAAATCATTGTCACCATTTTTTTCGGAAAAGAGCATCAGATGAGCACGTATTACTGTTCTCAAATAATCATCATATTGCGTAATTCTTCGTAACATTTTCACTATTATTCCTTATAACTTTATCCCATAGTTTTTCTCTGCCACGGCTCATGGCTCCCTCCGCTTTGCCAAAATTCTGTCAATTAATTTTATGCCAACCCGCCCTTGCCCTTTCGCTGGCAGCTGCCGGACGTAGTAACTGTCAAGCCAAAAATTTTACGTAGTTGGAAATCCGGGGAATTAAGAAGCCCAATTTACATGGTTGGTTTACGTTCGAGAGAGGTTACATTAGGCTGAGTAGTTGGAACAAACTATGCTTCGGCTCAGCTGTGGTTTGTGTTATATAACTGAATAGAATTATATGTTCCATAACAAGTAAAGGAAATTTATAAGCATGGTTTGAACTTAATTATTACTTTATTGACATTGACTATACTTTGAACTTTATTGGCATTGTAACTATATGAGGTGGGAAAAAAAGTACACACGCTTTAAATTACAATAAAAAAATTTTTATTTACCAGATAAAATAAATACTTCCACCTTTGGAAAGCCAAAATAGTTACGGTTCAAAATATTTGTGTCCTTTGTACCGGCCATTTGAACATAAATGCTATGATCATGCAGTATTTAAAGCTCCGTTTTTATATTTTACTCTCATACCTTAAAATGGACCAGCTAAGTCTTGACCAGCGCAGGACATTCGTGGAAGAAATAATACGCCCAATCCGAAGGCAGAAACAATAAGGAGATTCTACAGGTTGTATGGCTTTGCCACGACTCGGGAAACTGTTAGCGAGATTCTCGACAAGTGGACAGCAGAAGGAACTTTTCATAACTGCAACTGAGGACAATTTTGACGGCCTCGGACAAGAAGAAGTGAAGCTAATATTGTGATTGTTAAGACTATAACTGAAGAAAATGAAATTCGTTTAACTTGCAATATCTTGGCTTTCAAATGGAGGTGTTATTCATTTCTTCCGCTGAACAGAAAACAAGTTGTAGCAATATGACGTTAACTACATATGTGCACCACTGTGTTAGTTGATCATTTACTCATTTACATCGCAAATGAATGGCATTTCTATATCTTCACAAGCTTTTTAAAGTAGATTTTAGTGCTGAAATTAATATGTTATCGTACGATGCATTTTTCTCACTTGGAAAGGTTGAAAACGTAATTGTGCAGTTAAGTTGGTATTTCCAATTCTTCTTATTCTAATTTAACCAACCGTGGCAACCGCACAAACGTAACCACCAAGTTAAAGAGTGTATTCTTTTTATCGCCTACTCTGCACTTGGCACTCCACACGATGTCATTCCATGTGGTAGCCTTGCTTGTATCTATATAACAATTAAAAGATCCGGAGAAAGTTTCAAGCGCCAAAGTATTCTTCACTAGAAAAAGCTCACATACTGAACCTACACAAACTTCTAGCACCAAGCACGTGAACACGACACCGAAATTTGAGGACTTGGGCAAAATATTTCCTAACAAGGATATTTGCGTGGCAAAATCCTTGGGTAAAAATATTTTTCTCGCAGTATTCAGGCACATTAATCAAAAGAGTTGTTACTGAAAGCGCACCGACGCTAAGCAGGCTACACAAACACTGAGATATACATTGGTATCGATGGCAGCGCCCCGCATATTGGAGGTGGTGGGCACTGCATTGGAACAAATTCAAAACAAATAGAATTTTTTATTTCATGTACGGTGTGGAATTTCATAATTGAAAATTACTCTATTGGAGTTGGGTTGCTCTCACCATAAAATGATTGAATTTGAAAATATTCATATTATTTGTTCAAATCAATTCAGCTCGGAATTTTTCGGAAAAAGCGTTTGTTTGCTGAAGTTTCGATGATTCACATGAAATTCAATCATGTAGTGTTGTTGACGTTCCCGTGTGAACAGGATTGCTTTGACTCATTGGGAAATTTGTCCATACTGAGGTCCGTATACGAATTGTAATCATAAAATCGTAGGAGCAACTAAATTCGAAGCTCGATGAGTGAAACCTAAATAATATATGACTGATAAGAAAGCAGTATTGCAAGGGTTCGATAACATTAATTGTATTCCAGACAACTGCTCCAATACAATTACGGCCGTAGGAAAATCTCCATCTGCGTGATTACTGTTGTATAATAATTGCCCACTGAAATTATTGTCTCCGCAAAATGCAAGAGAATTTTTTTCGTTATTACCTAACTAACGTTACCAACTACACAAACAAACATAATCAAACTTAATCTAACGTAATTAACCAAATTTGTTGTTTGAGCATATCGTTTAAGACGTTTAGGCTTATCATTAAATCTTTATGAATTTAATGCAAGATTTTATAATCACATTTTTCTAAAAGAATGATATTACATGTTTAGCATGCACGATGTGAAATTGCATCGTTTGAATTATTCGAGGACATCTAATGCAACTGTTCGGACCGACTGTCCTGCGGATGCAGCTGTGCGAGTGATATCTGTCGTGTTACTGGGGCCTGTCAGTCAACTTTCAAGAAACATTGTACAGAGGACACTTCATGATCAGCATATTATTTAAATCATTCCAACTATCACTTTATAAGTTAAGCACTCACGAAATTTGACCAAACAGAATGTCAACGTCATAAGGAGTTTTCTAAACTAAACAAATAAAAAACATTGTACTCACTTCCTTCCGGGCTGTTGGGCGGGTGACACGCAGGTTGAGCTTCACACACCGTCACCCAGAATATCAGGACACACAGGGCTGCGCTGCTGCGGTATCCCAGGCCTCTGCGTGGGCGGGCCGGATAATTGGGCGAGAATCTATCAGGTTTTAACCGGCGACTCGAAGGCTTCCGCGCCGCGGGCTTCACTACCAGAGTCAGACAGAGATACAAGACCCATAAAGCCATATTTCATTCCGTGTTCTCTCCAGCAGATCTTCGCCGATGAAGATTTTCTCGGGACTGGTTCGAAATAGAAGGCATGCTCTTCCGGAGGTGCTGGGATGCTCGACTCCTGACCTCGTTGAAGAGGATCTTTTGGGACAGGGTGAAAGCGGGGTCTAAAAATGGCAGAACAGAGACATCTTTTGAAACCAGTCTAAAAATACTGACTGAATTCCAATTTGAAAGACATGGAATCCCAAGAGATGAAGGAGTTCTATTTTTATGCAACGTGTACACTACGAAGCGTAATTTTAGAAACGCTCGAGTAATTTTATTAAATATCACATGTTCGGGAAGGTAAGGATTCACAAAGGTTATCAGTCTGGAAATCTGAAAGAAAAAATCAAGAGATGAGATCACATTTTAAGGTTTGGTTAGATTTTACGTCTGCAATTAGTTTCAATAATAAGAATCCGTAATAGAGACTGAGTGAAAGCTCTTTCGCAAAATTAGATATCGTTAAGCATCATATATATTATCGAAAATAATAACTCTATGCAAACCAATAAAAATGGCATTGAACTCTGAAAATTTTCTTGGTACAATTTTGCCCCTGGTAAATATGTACATGCGCAAGGATCAATTCGGGAAAAACTGTCACTGCGCGAAACTTCACGACATTTTAGCAATCAAGATTCCATGAGGACCATTGGGTACTTCACCTTTCTTTAAACAGAATTAAATGAACGTAAAAGTGACACTAAATAAAGTCTGAGTATTACTTACAGTATCTCTTTAGTCGAAAACATTCGTACCACATTTAAACAATCATGAGCGGCTAAGATTCTTTGCTTGTTTGCATCTCTCTGTTCGCAAAAACTGCTTCGATTGCATTAATTGATATTTGGCAGTAAATGTAGTACGATGTCAACGCTCAGAATTGAAATAAATAGTAGTATGATCAGTTGAATAATGACATAAAAGAAAAAGAGCAGTAAAATTTGTACATATCACATGAATTACGATAAACTTTTCGCAGGAAAAATCATAGTTGGATCAATAAAACGTAAATTGGTATCAGTTTTTCATATACGCTAAAATTCAGATGTATGTTATTAGATTAGCACGCAAAACTAAATAAAAGGAAAGCAAAGCACAATCCTTGATGCCCCTTATCTTTAGAGACGCATTATTAGATTCCATAGACAACGCATATGATCTCCTTGAGAACATCGTCTTTGGACAATTTGAGCCCCAATTCACTCAATTTTAGATTCGCGCAATCGCGGTCGGTTTTGTCACATCGGCAGACGGATGCTCCAGTTCTGTTCTGGACTGCACGCCTCAAGTGCGGAGACAGAAAACATCCGAATTTTGAGGTAAGAAAGTGGGTGGTAGGATAGTAGATGGCTAACGGTTCAGTGTCCATTGCAGAGACGTCTTCACATGAGAGAAAAAGGTACCAGTTAATGTGGACTAAAGAAAGCGTGGAATCTATGCACAAGTTGTTTTTCAACAAAGAAAACCCTGCGTGTAGAAACAGCAAGTTAGCAAGGAAGAGAAAGAAAGAACGAAGAAATTAAGAAGGCCTGAAAACTGAGAAAGGCAAAGTGGGCACGAAAGATAGATAAGCCGTCCGAAGGCCTATCTATAGCTGAACTACCCCGACAGTATCTTAGCGAGGGAGCTAGTCCCCACAGCATAGGACAGACAAACCTAACAACCCCAAGCATATTGCCTATTATGTGCCGCCTCCCTAAGAGGTAAGAAAGTAAGCGTAGTTTTTCCTGTGCCAGAACAAGCCAGTCTCTGGACGCAACGCCAACAACAAACGGCCGATAAAGCTAAACATTTCTCATTCGAGGGTGTTGAGGAGCAATTTCTGTCCGTTCGAGACACAAAAAGAATGTGTTACATTTTGCAGTACTGAATATTACAGCTATACTAAAAATACTCCAATACAATTCACTGTACGTGTATCTGCACTTATGAATTATAAAATATCTATATTTACTCGTCTATTTTTCGATACTTATACCCTTGTATAATTTCGAGCATGTATGCGTATGAGTTATGGCTCGCTTAAAGCATGTAAATAATAGGCGGTGCTATAATTGCATTCATGTCAAACGATCACTGGTTATAATAGCCGTCGTTCACTTTCACACATATGTATGTTTTCACCCTTAACCCACTAACCTGTAGCCTGTAACATCTGAAGCACTTGATGAGCTAATCTATGATAAAAGTTTCACTAACTGTAGGGCATAAATATATTTGAATCAAGAGTTCTTGTTTGGTGTCCTTCAAACGTAAAATTTATCTTTGAATTTTTTGCAGAATGTGTAAACTAACCTCAGAAGAACAAGGATTTAAGCTTAAATGAAATCGATCATTATATTAGTTTACCTTATAAGGTAACAATAAACTGTCACCAACACAAAGCCAACAGCCAAAGCAACATAAACTCAAACAACACTGGAAAAACCAGACGTTATTCCAGTGAATGGAATTTTACAGCCTGACCGCGACGAGCCATCGGCTCCACAACACGATCCAACACATTACAAAGGACTGCACACGAAACTTCTTTCGGTTATTGCATTTTCTCATACGCATTGGGGGCTTTTTGAGCTCTATTGTTCTCTGAAAATATTCTCAGAAAAACCTCAAAGCAATTCCGGCCCGGACATTGTCATCAACGTCATTTTTATTTTAAGAATTACTCTTTCAGAAGTAGACTTGAGTGCTTTGGATTAACACCCTGTTGGCAAACGTTACTTCTGTTTAAACTACTTCGGACATTTGAGTACACGACATCATTCAGAGTGTTTCTGTGCATCTCTACATCCATTTTGAGAACCGACGCCTAAATCATTTGTCAATGAACACACACCGATCCATTGCCAACGAACACACACAAATTCGTTATCTAGAAATATACACACATACACCGACCCATTGTCAAAAACACACACCAATACGTAGTCAAAGAACACACACCGACCCATTGCGAAAGAATAATCAATTTAATCATCCCAACACCATGATGTAACACTGATATGATTCATCATATCTAGCGTACAAGAAAAATTTTTTTTGTGCTATGGAATACTCTGAAAGTTACGATAGGCCTTCGTATTCATTTAGAATCTCCAAGAAGAACTGCGTCGATCATCATATTTGGAGAGATATTTCATCGCGAGTTACCTACGGATGCAAAGGACGCCCACTCTACCAAGAATCTTTTAGAAGCCCGACATCTGAACGAACCTCCACGCTACAGCCATTGTATCGACCATGTTACACCGTCGTTTCTTTCAGCAAGTGCCTGAGGTTGCCATTTACTATCATTCAATTTATCCCTAATCTGTAATTCTTCTATTTATAGGAATACTTCTTGTATTTTAGTAAGTATTTCATCATGGGAACTCATATAGGGATTATTGATTCAATTAGGCATATTTCCATGTACGTTAGAATGATTTCCATATTTCTATAGAACATCGTTTGAACGAGGCAAAGTCCCAGCTAGCGGGTTGACTGCGCGGAGGTAGGGACGCTGAGGGAACTCAGGCAGTGAAGTGTGAGACACCATCAAAGCCAAAAGTGTGTTTCGGGCCTGTCCGCCCTCGCCCATTGGGCGCAGGCTAATATACTCTTTGTCAATATAGAGTAAGGCAGGCGACTCCACATAAGCAAGAAGTGTGTCGTTCTAATCATTTTAGTCGCGCCCTGCGGGTGCCGGCGCTGGTGTTATAAACATTATTTCAACAAACTCGTGAAGTGATTTCGAAACATGGAACACTTTTATCACCGTAAGCCAGCTTAATTGACTTAGAATATCATAACAATCAAGCGTCTACCGCCACACCGAACGTACCAGGCTGGCATTCCCCCATCTCGACATCCGAGGGACCTCACATCTCTCCCTATAAGATGAGTTTCTCATTTCATTAAATAGCTTCGCATTGTTAACCCAATTTCACAACATACTCAGATCATAGGTCTATTTCGATATAGCAAGCGATGTCTTGTGTTAGTACCATTATGTAACAGAAATAGTGATTCATTATTGTAATGCGCGTTTAATTGATTCTTTAGAATTAAATCTCCATCTTAGTTACAAGTGTATCAATACCTGTGTTTTGAAAAGATGAGAAAAAGACATAAAAGGCATGGAAAAGCGTTACCTAAAATCAATTATCAGTTCATTCATTTTGATATTATAAATATTCCATTTCCCTCATTCTGAGGGTGGTGGCGGCGTAGCTTTAGCTACCAATAAATCAAAATCATGGCGAAGACATAAGTCAAGTAATAAGATAAAAATATATTAAAGTAATATAAACCACATATCACGACGAAAGAAATAAATTGCAGCTCAAATAGAGCAGATCAACATACGACCACAACGAAATGCTGGCAATGATCAAGGATCACGACACACCGCCTCGTTTGACTGTAGGAAGTCCTAGTATTTTATTTGGTTTATTGTGCCTGCTGAGCGTCTACTGAGCTTGACCATTATAGCCGAAGAGCACAAACTTTCTTTCACCGCACCATGCAACAATATTCAACTGTTAGATAGTCTAGGTAAAGTGAGTCTTGCAAAGCCAAGTCTTGCACGTCGGTTCTTCTCAAAAATAAGTAGTTTTTCCATTAGTTTTCAGCCAAGTAGTTGGCAATAACATAACACGTTCAACTGTCATTCATAAACTTTCAAGCATGGAAAGTTACCCAATCCTTGAAAATGTCAATTGCAGTCAACTCAGGGTTAGCCTTTGAGGATCGAAAATTTTTAAAATGTTACCAATAGAACGCATTTCATTCGCTATACAACCGAAATAAACTTCTCAGTCAATTTTACATATTAAGCTTGTACGAAATCATAGGACTATAATGCATCAGATCCTATAACTACTTAAACTTAAAATTAACTTTGAGAACAGTTATAATCGAAATCTACTTCGGTTTTGGGCCACTTCGAGCTGTATCTTTGTGTCGTGATCCTCTTCTCTGTCAGCATTTCGTTGTGAATTACGTGGATCGTCTGCTGAGATGTTCAATTTAGAATGCAATTGTCGTGATATGTGGAATACATCACTTTCATTTATTTTAATAATAATGCGTGACTTATGTCCTCGCCATGATTGTAATTAATAGGGAGCGACTGCTCCGGCTGCCACCACCCTTTAAATAAGGGAAATTGAATATTTAGATTATCATAATGAATAGATTATCAAAATTATATTAGGTAACGCTTTTCCATGCCTTTTATGTCTTCTCTCAACTTTCTAGAACACAGGTATTGATACACTTGTAAGCAAGATGGAGATTTAATCAATTAAATGCGCATTACAATCCTAAAGTAAGTTCCGGTTTCATAATGGTACTAATACTTGCCACATCAAAATAGACCTACATTGACCTACGACCTGAGGATAGTCACGCTTTGGTTAACAATATGAAGCTATTTGATGAAATGAGAGACTCAACTTAGAGAGAGAGATGTGGAGTCCCTCTGATGTCGAGATGTGGAGTGCCAGGGGTACTAGATGACAGCCAGGCACGCAGTCACATAGAAGTGCCGCTCGGTTTGGCAATAGACGTTTGACTGTTGATTCTCAGTCAATAAAGCTGGCTCACTTTGATATAAGCACAAGTTGAAATTACTTCATGACGATATTGTTCTCTTGTTATTATGTCTATAACACCAGAGTCAGCCCCACCCCGCAAGGCGCGGCTCAAGATACTACAACGACACAGATGCTGCTTAGGTCGTGGCGCCAGTCTTACTGATTCGCTTACCCTCGGCTCCTGCTGAGCGTCTCAACCGCAAGCTGAAACCTAGATCAAACGTCGCTCTATAAACATGAAAAGCATCCTAACACATATGGAAATATGCCTAATTGAATCAATAATATGTATATGAGTTCTCATGATGAAATACTTACTAAGATATAAGAAATATTTCTATAAATAGAAGAATTACATATTAAGGATAACGTAAATAGTGGTAGATGGTATCTCGGGCATTTGTTGGTAGAATACGACGACGTAACACGTTCTGTACGATGGCTGAATCGTGGAGGCTTGTTCAGATGTTGGGCTTCTAGAAGATTCCTAGTAGAAGAGGCGTACTTTTATCTGTAAGTAACTCGCGATGAAATATTTCTCCAAATATGATGATCGACGCAGTTCTTCTTGGAGATTCGAAGTGAATACGAGGGCCAGTCGCAACATTCAAGGTAATCCATAGCACAAAATTTTCTGGACGCTGGATATGACGAAATCATATCATAACATCTCCTGGGTTTAACGAACGTGACTCGACCTCCTGGTCGAGTATCTTTTATCACCATCTCCAGAGGCTCTCACGTGCTGTTACTGGAGTTGAGTCATTTATCTCTCGAACCCTGGCGTAACTTGCTAGAAGAGAAGAACAGATAACGTACGAGATTTGCCTACTAGCAAGCTCTGAAACGATGAATCCCTATAAAGCCCTGAATGCAGTAAATTCTCGGCGAATTATCGTTGCCTACATCTCAGTGCGAATTCATCTCCCGCCGTTGAAAAGGTTATCCTAGGAATAACCTGAGAGGTGGAAACCCCTCTGAGAGCTTAAGAACTCCCTAAACATCTCCATGCGGTTGCAGGAGCTGTATAACGTTCTCTCTCTGCGTGCATTTGAAAGCGAAAGCTTCATGTGGCTTTATTTGAAGAGGTTTAGTTGGGCACCTTAAACAGGTCCCTAGTTTCCATCCGCAGACTCGAAGTGTTGTAGATCTCCTTTTTTCATTTCATTGCGTCGTTGTGCTGCTGCTTTGTCGATCAATCAATCAGTGTCAATATCCATCATGAGCCAAGCAGATGCCCGAATGTTGTAGTTTCTGCTCCAGTGGTGCGCCACGTTTTCTATGCGGGATCCATCCCGGGACGACCGAAGAATTTTCTTTCGAAGTTGTGTTCCGAGGAGAGTTGCCTGAAGCTCCAGCGTATGTGTGTGTGAGGGTGTGTTTGTGTGTGCGTACGTAGATACGTACATGAGTGAGCGTATTCGCCTGGATGTGTACAGCTGGTCTTGCTGAGACTGTGTGACTGTGAAGGAGGGTTTGGTTGAGGGGAAGCGTAGCAGGCCTCTGAAGGTGTCGGAGTGTTGACGTGCGCGTTCACGCAGACGTTTATGTGTTCACGAGCGTGTCTGTGCTCACGCTTGGGTGCGTTCATGTTCAGCGTGTGTATGAGTGAATGTGTGTGTGTATGAAGTTGCGCAGGCGTCTGCCGGGTACGTCGTTGAAGTACGTCGTTGTACGCGGCACCGACAGCAGAGATTGTTGATATAACTATAACACCAGCGCTAGCCCCACCCCGCAGGGTGCGGCTAAAGAGATTGGAACGACACACCTCTTGCTTATGTGGTGATCGCAGCCTCACTGACTCGCTTTCCTTCGGCTCTTGCTGAGCGACACCAACCGCAAGCTGAAACCTCGATCAAACGTCGCTCTATAAACATGAAAATCATCCTAACACATATGGAAATATGCCTAATTGAATCAATAATATGTATATGAGTTCTCATGATGAAATACTTACCAAGATATTAGAAATATTCCTATAAATAGAAGAATTACATATTAAGGATAACGTAAATAGTGGTAGATGGTATCTCGGGCATTTGTTGGTAGAATACGACGACGTAACACGTTCTGTACGATGGCTGAATCGTGGAGGCTTGTTCAGATGTCGGGCTTCTAGAAGATTCCTAGTAGAAGAGGCGTACTTTTATCTGTAAGTAACTCGCGATGAAATATTTCTCCAAATATGATGATCGACGCAGTTCTTCTTGGAGATTCGAAGTGAATACGATGGCCAGTCGCAACATTCAAGGTAATCCATAGCGCAAAATTTTCTGGACGCTGGATATGACGAAATCATATCGTAACATTTGTTCAAGACTAAACGTAAAGGATTAATGAAAGGAAATTTGCGAGATAGTGAAGCCTGTATCATAAATACGCTCAGCCCAGTCTTTCAGTCGTTCAAGAAATCAAAAAGTAATGTAATTGGAACCTAGCCATGATTTATGGCATTCTCGAACATTAATGAATGCCGTCGTTTTGACTTTTACGGAGTGCACGCACCACGGTAGAGGAAACAAGGTAGGGTCATTTCTATGGGGGAAATTACACTTCTTCTTGTTCGGGCAGCCAATAGAAAGGCTTTATTTCAAACTAACTTTATGACGTCACCAAACCGCAGTGTTCGTAGGCCAATAGTGGAGACGGATTTATGAGTAGCAGTGCTACCAGAAGCAATTTGAGCGCTGCTATTGGTTCGTTGCCGTGACGTCACTACACCCACACAGTCGACGAAAAAAGACTGGTTTGAACCTACCTTGTTTCCTTTACCGTGGCACGCACTACAGTAGTTTGTGCAAGACGTGGTTACAAAACACAATATTTGCTTTAAGCCAAGCTTTCGACTGGATTGACTTAATCTTCAAGGACGAACGAGTATTTCAGGACCCCTTGTAAGGTTATGCACACGTGAATTATAAAAGACTGCACACATTTTTGGATGCATTATCAAATGAACATTACATTCGAATTCCGATCATTTAGTAGTGTAAGATGTTAGTACGGATACTAATTTTAAAAATGAATTTTCCATTGTTTTTGTAAATATGCGTAAAAGAAACGTATCTCCGTCCAGGTTTAGGTCAAGGGCTTGTGGCAACACTAAGTGTGAAGTAAGAGTAAGTGAAGTATTGTGTTCCCTGATGACAAAATAATCAAAACGAATTCCCAAGATGTCCACTTTCTTCGTAACTAATAACACCCATACTACTAAGGGTACGTCACGAAAACTTCACCAATGAATTATAGCTCCTAACATAAAATAATACCGTCATTTTTGACTGCGTGTGTACATTAGTACAAAACTAACAATCTCAAACGGTTTACTCAAAGTCTATAACGCCAGACAAATATAAAGAAACAATGCCGCTAATTTCATTTGAGGACTAAGATCTCGTTCGGTCAAGATCACACAGCCCCTGCACTCTCACCAACGCATGAAGGCGGCCGCACGAGTACAGGCTCCATCTTTTCTCGAGGAAATTTTCCGTCTCTACGAACCTCTTTCTCCATTCAATTTAAAAAGAAGGATCATCGCCTAATTAAAGCTCCATTGATGGAATATTCGCCCGGTGAAGTTGAGTTTCAGCATTGAGATGCCGCCTCCATCAAGCGTGAACACCGTTTGGCGAGATGCTAATTTTGTAAATGTAAGGATCAATCTTTGGAATTATAATGACTGCTTAATAACGGAAATAAACTCATTCACCATGAAAACGCGGTGGGAGCAGTGTGGAAGGTGTTGAATATGCAAAGCACTTTCCACGTTTAAAATGGTCTCCATTTATTATGCAATGAAAGGAGAAAGTCGATGTATGTAAAACTCATGTGAGTTGAAGGGAAAAGAACGTTTTGCTTCTAATCGAAGTACTGAAATCATTTTGGAATTGAAATATCGTGTAGATTTAAACACATTAACTACAAAAAATTCTATTTACAAAATATAGTGCAGTCTATTATGGCTTCGTCTCCTCAAATTTACCTGTCACGTGCGATTTTACGCCACACGAAGAGTTCCATTTAAATTTCGAATCAGAAGAAAGAAAAATCTCTGATGAGCTGTGCGCAAAAGCAGTTGGAAAGGGTCTAAAAAGTCATCGCAAGAGAAGGAAAAAGCGGTCAAAACTCGTGTCATCGCAGGTTTCGCTGACATCAGCGCTCAAATGAGAGCTGCAACCAGAATACTGAACGCAATGCTCGTCAATTTCGCTAGATTTTGATGAATGAAGAGCACAAATGTTCTTCGAAGCAAAACAGGACGAAAGGAAGCATTCCGCTCGGCCACATCCTGGAGGAGTCGTAAAAAGTAAGCAATTGGCCGCATGATACATCGCAGATGTGATATGAAAAGAAGGAAATGAAGGCTCCGAGTAGCACTTTTTACGGCGGAAGAGTCCTGCCCAAGTTGCTCGGTTATCGGCCAAAGTAGCCATGAAAAAGTTGACATCAAAAAACTCTGAGTACAGTTGGCACAGCCAAGAGCCAGATGGATGGTACTCAACTCTTATAAAAATATTTAGTCGTGATGAATTTATAATGGGAATTTTAAAAACATTTCCTCAGCCAATACGAGTAAAAATGCAATCAAAACGTGATGACGTAAAAAACTATTTCAGTAGCCAGGCTATTCTTCATATCTCCAACTTAAAAACAATTATTTTCAGTCATTAAAATGAGTATTTTTTGCAAACACTGCAATAAAACACTCAGGCTGACAGCTAAAATAAGAACAGAAATTTATAGTCCAAAGGCGCTTGAACGCTTCAGTTATTATGCGACAGAGACGATGATGCACATTAAGGACGTTTTCCAGGTGCGATGACCTCCCAAATGAGTGCACTGTGCTTCAGGATACGACTATTGCAACTACAAACAACCCTATCAAATGCTCCAAATAACGAATAACGACATCGCAATGCTCTTCAATCTCATAAGATTACGATAAATGAAGAGCATAAGTGTCATTCGATGTAATTTCGTTTCAATTCTAATGCTTCATTTTCTGCTTGTATTTATCAAGTTCTCTAATTCATTTTCAACTCATAAATTAGCAGGGCCTTTTGAACACAGGCCATTCTTGTCTATAATTTTAGTCCAATGTTTTATTTCCTCCTTTAAAGTTTTGTCTTTCCTCTCGCCACTGTGGTTTTTAAGCCTATACATCACCTGATTCATGCAAGCCTTGTTCATTTCTTGAGCAATGATTCCAAGCCCATGGACTGATGCATTACGTAGTCCAGCAAAACACTTTTCTATACAACATTCTTTACTTCAAACCAATACATGTTTCCCAGTCTTACAAAATAATGACCGTTTCACTTTCTTAATCAGAAACTCATATCTAACATAATTTAAGCAATGCTACCCAGTAATAATCAACCATCGTAAGCAAAGAAAATTGTTCAAAGTACCCTTCCTGAATGATTAATTGAAATGTTTATGTATCTTATCCACTCATTCGTTAAAAATACAGTTTCTAAATTATAAATCGATTAGTCAGCATGAGGCAATGTTTCAAACTTGGATACCGTTGTCAACCAATAATCTGAATCATGTGAAATTTAATAGATTACGCTCCGTTTCGTTACAGGCACGACGCAGAAGAGCGTTTTGATGCTGGCCAAATTTGTCCAGCTTGACGCTCGCTATCAAAATACGGTGAGCTTTTCCCTCCAACTCACCTTCATCCTCCCACAAACGTTCTTAACATCAATCACACTTCACGCCATTCCGCCGCCACATCTTATCATTCCACAACCACGCTTGGGATCATCCAGCATCATCCCACAACTAGGAGCACTATTCAACAACTTCACACTACATCATTACACTCGACATCATTATAATCTTCCATCGTGCCACTAAAACTGTAGGATTCATTTCACAAGAGCCGGTTTCCTTCAATTATTAAACACTGCATTAATCTTTAACCACATTCAGCATCATTCCACAATCACAGCCGGTATCGTTCCATAACCACACCCGCAAGCATATCACCAACAACAGCAGGAAACGTTTCATTATCGCACCCAGTATCATTTTTCCATCATAGTTCTCATCATCCCATAAACTACAACTTAAATCATATAACTACAGCCGGCATCATTCCATAGTCACAGTCGGGTCCAAAACAGCGGCTGGCTTCATTCCATGTACTTAGTATTATTCCACAAAAGGAACCGGCTATGGCATCTTACCATATCTTTTCTTGTATTTAATTTAGCAGAGTTACCACAAACTTTGACACCTTTTTTTGTAACGTCACCATCAAAAACTAATTCATTATTAATAATCGAGACGGGCTACTTTTTAGGCATGGTTTTTTTTCAAGAATTTGTCAGATCGCTTTGCATTTTTTACTCTGATTTCAGCGTTACTAAAGATTTATTTGCAACAAAAATTTCCCAAATGCACACATCCTGATCACACAGTATCTAGAAAACTCATAATGGCTTTTTGCAAAATTTCCATGAAAAAAGTAACAGAAAAATTACACAGTGCACTGAAACTATAAACACGACTAAATTCAAAAGGAATACAATGTCTGAGTTGTCAAGTCATTATGTATTATTAGCTAGAATCTGCGTTATCAAATAAGGCCTCCGAGAGAACTTTTCTAAACTTGAACCAGAATACTTATAGCTCGCAGTTAAATTCTCATAGAAGAAACAATATGCACGAAAACCACGCAATTACAGCAAACGTTGAGCAGCAAGGTTTAAAATCAATCAGGCAACACTACTGAGAGAGGCTCTCCGGCCGTGAAGGGAGGCATAGCAAGGCGTTTACGGTACTTCACTGGCATTGACCTCGAGTTCCAGCGACTAGAAAATGGTGAAAATTTTCAAGGAACTTGACATAAGAGTCGTCATTAAAAGAAACGCTCAGTGATGCGCACGATTAACATACAATAAGGAAGCGCTCGGATCTGAGAAAAGAAAAGAAATGATGAGAAGAAACGAGAACAAAATAAGATGAGAAGAAAGGAGAATAAAAAAGGAATAGAAGAAAGGAGAAGAAGTGGGTTGAGATAAAGAAAGAAGAATTGAGAAAACAAGAGCGAATAAGAAAATCGGAGGGAAAAGAAAAGAAGAAAATGAGAACCGTTTAGACTGAATTTGAACAGAATTGCATTCGGTAATATGGAATAGCATAGAATATCAGAGAATAGCATTGAGTAGCATCAAATATGGTATAAAACCAAAGAATTGCATAAAATATCGTAAAATAGAGCAGAACAGCATAGCATTGAATAGCATAGAATAACGTAGAATACCGTAAAATAGTACGGAATGGCTTAGAGTAACATATGATATCGTAGCATAGCATAGAATAGTATGAAATGGAATAGAATGAAAGGAAATAAAAGGAAATGGAAGATAAGAGAGGGCAAGGGAATGGAATGGCATGAAATTTCATGGAATGACATGACATGGCATGTTATGGCATGGAAAGACAAGGAATAACATGACATGGCATGGAACGACAAGGAATAACATGACATGGCATGGAAAGACAAGGAATAACATGACATGGCATAGCATGGAAGAGCATGAGTTGGGATGGAAGGGCACGGAATGGCACGGAAAGGCACGGAATGGCACGGAATGGCACGGAATGGCACGAAATGGCACGGAATGGCACGGAATGGCACGGAATGGCATGGAATGGCATGGAATGGCATGGAATGGCATGGAAGGGCATGGAATGGCATGGAATGGCACAGAATGGCACGGAATGGCACGGAATGGCACGGAATGGCACGGAATGGCACGGAATGGCACGGAATGGCATGGAATGGTGTCAGGGCCAAGCGACGGAAGGATTCCGTACAGTCTAGTTGTGGGGATGTCAGGCTAAAACCCACTCGGCATTCCGACCGCCTCAGGAATGGAAACACGAGAACGACTAATAAGTTTATTGATTGCGTAAAGAAAATAAATAGCTTAACTTATGGTAAATAAATAATGTTGGATGCAGGTGGAGAACAGTGATGGTGGCGAGTACAGCAGCGGCCACAGGACCCGTGCAGGATAGGGCACGCAGGACCCGTGAGTGAGACGCGGCATGTAGGTGCAGCAAGCTAGTTAGACAAGACGAGATGAAGACAAGAACCAACACGAGCGTGGCTCCCCATGGCACAGGGTAAGTCCAGCCCGCGGACAAACACACCACTTTAGCACTGTCAGCGGCAAGCTCGAGTCAACCTCCTATTATCGGCGAGGGAAAATCTCACGAGCAGGTCTAAAGGGAGATGGCTCCAAGCGCGGCAAATGGAACAGATAAACGACAAAAGTAGTACACAAAAGGATTAGATTGGACTGACTTACCAGCCAGTCTAAGCCTACACATTCGCAACAAAGGCGATCCAAAGAGAGGAAAGAAAAAGACACCATCTAGCCTAAAGTTAAGGTAACGCGGAATATATCTAGAAAAGACACAGGTACAAATAACTGAGAAAGAAGATTATGAAATAAGATCAAGTTGACGTAGACAGTAGTAAGTGCTGAAAGCGGAACGTAGTGAACCAGAAGAAAGATAGTACTTACTATTACAACAATTAATTTCAACACAAAGAACGCCTACCTAACTCTTAGGTCGGGCCCTCACATCACAAAAGAAAAGACTGATGTAGACAACTTACTCGTCAGAAATGGTGACACTATCCAGTGATTATAATAGTTAAGTTCACCAGGGTTCTACGGTTCAAGTCTAGAATAAAAAAAGAACAAATTAGAAGCAGGGCTTAACTACGTGAGCTACAAGAAACAGGTAATAATAACAACACGTTAGAAGGAGACTACAGCAGGCTCCTTCTGTGATCACGAAAATGTACAAATCTGCGAAACATCGCAGGCTAAATAGAAGAATAATCTACGTCTTACGACGTCACTAGGAAGAAGTGCGGAAGGCCGGCAGCGTCGCCCCTACAAATGGCATGGAATGGCACGGAATGGCACGGAATGGCACGGAATGGCACGGAATGGCACGGAATGGCACGAAATGGCTCGGAATGGCACGGAATGACACGGAATGGCACGGAATGGCACGGAATGGCATGGAATGGCATGGAATGGCACGGAATGGCATGGAATGGCATGGAATGGCATGGAATGGCATGGAATGGCATGGAATGGCATGGAGTGGCATGGAATGACATGGCTTGGAATGGTATGGAATAGAACGGCACGGCATGGATTGTACTGGAATGGATTGGAATGGTTTACTATGGAACAGAACAACATGGAGCTGAAACAAAACAATGAAATCAAAAATTACATGAAAATTGCGTAATTTTAAATTACTTTTGAAAACGATTCAGTGAGAATAGCATTCGTATATTTTGGGCTTGCTAAAATACATTCAAGGAATGAAAGAAAGCAAAATTAAACCTAAAATTTCTGACGTCCGGCAAAATTTACAATATATTTCTGAAATTTTTTGCGCTTTTGGCTGTACAGAAGATCACTTCTGACTGCAGCATTCTGGCAGTCTACACTACTGCTCCGTGAAATGAAGACTAAGACGAAGGCTGTCTGCAACTTAACAACGAAGCTAGAGGTGTGCACAGCATATCTGTTTTCTTTCTCTCAATTCAATAAAAATTTCGAGTGTGCCTACCAGAACTAAGAAACTTCAAAACTTGCGTAAAGAGAATCTGTTGGAATTAATTCACCCTAAAAAGGTTATTTTCAACTTTAGTTCTTTAAATGTTCCTGATGGAGTGTGTCGTTTGCAAGCCTTTGGTCTGGAATTTTGTTTACCTGTTTATAAGTTGAACTTTTTCTCCTTTTATCTCTGTTTTGAGAAATCGTTGCTTCAGTTAAAATCCGACCAGTGTGTTAATTTCGTACAATTTTCTAGCCAGCTCCGGAATGTAGTTCATAAATATTTCTATGATCTTAATCTTTCGAAAAAACTGCAATGTTTTCTAAGGACGATATTTTACTTTTAAATACTCTGGCTTCCAATAACAATATTAATGTGTCTAAGCCTGATAAGAGTAAAGGTATAGTTTTGGTTGATGAAGTTAGGTACTATGAGAGCGTGAATAATATTTTGTTTGGTGATCGAAAATTTAAAGAAATTACTTACCCAATACACATTTTTAATACGTATCGAGGATAAACTTAACAATTTTTATTATGTTTGAGGAATTACGGTTTCCTGTCCAAAGATGATTACACTAGACTCCGTGCGACCGGCTCGGAACCCGGTACTTTGTGTGGTCTTCCTAAAATCCTTTCCATTCGCTACCAAATTTCAGTTTAGGCCAATTTTTGCTGCATTTACCAACCCGAGTTTGAAACATGGCTAAATATTTTGTTCCAATCTTGAGCCACTTTCTACTAATTGTTTAACCGTTGACTACTTCAGGTCATTGGTAGAATGTTTATCAGATTTTAATAACGCTTATGACCCGTTCATGACTTGGCTTCGTTTGACGTCGACAATGTGTTTACTAATGTTCCATTGATTGAAACCAATGAAATTTGCTAATCTAAACTATTCTCAAATTGTTCGGTATTCAAAGGGAATTGTTCAGAAACATCATGCAGAAGTTATTAGAACAAGCCGTTTGCATTCATTTTTCATTTTTACCAATAAATACTACCAGCAGATTGATGGTTTGAGCATGGGTTTACCTCTTGGCCCAACTTTTGCAAATATTTGTATGTGCCATCAAGAGCATAACTGTTAAAAGACTGTCCTAATTATTTTAAGCCGATGTTTAGCAAAAGGTATGTAGAGACGACACGTTTGTCCTGTTTAAAGATTTACCTCACGCGGATCTTTTTCTCAATTGTTTGAATTTGCGTAACAAAAATATTAGGTTTACGAGGGAAGATGAAATAAACCCCCGTTTACTGTTTGTAAATGTCAATATCTGTAGAGTTGATAATACTTTCCAATGCTCTGTTTATAGGAAGGAAACTTGATCGGGTTTAGGTACTGGTTATTCTAGTTTTTGTGCGAACCCTTTTAAAGAATGCCGCATTCAAACCCTCATCGATAGATCGTTTAAAGTTTGTACTTACTTCCATTATTTACATTAAGAATTCGATTTTTGCGACAGTTTTTCTTAAGTAAAGTTTTCCTTGATTTACTATCGATAAACAAATCGGTAAATTTTTGTCGAAGACTTATGATCACACGCAAACACTTCAATCATGTAATCAACTAAAGTTTTTCCTTAAGATTCCTTACTTTGGACACCAGTCGGTTAAGTCGGATCAGGAGGTTCAAATCCTGATCAATAAATTTTTTTTAGCATTTTAAAGTTCATTCTATTCTTGAAAATTTTACAATCTGTTCTCTTATCCGTTTTAGGGATTAACTGCCTCCTGTTGTGAGCTTGTCTCTAGTTTACCAGTTTGGTTGTTCCTGTTGTGAATCACAGTACATAGGTTCTATCTGTCGTACTCTTATGTCTAGAGTAGCCGAGCACGCTGGGCGCAGCTGTTGAACCGCCCGTCCTCTTGGTTCCTCTCCACTGTCTTCTGTTCGATCCCATGCTGATAACTGTGACATCCCTGTTTCCGTGGACCATTTTAAAATCCTTTCAGGTGCCCCACACATGATTGATTTACGTATCCTCGAGTCTCTGTACATATTTAAATTCAGACCCCCTCTAAATGACACTCAAAGTGCTTTTCCGCTTCTCGTCGCAAACACGCAATCATTACTTCCCGTTTTCAATTGTTTTTAGTTTTTAGCTTTATATCTACGACTATTTTTACATGTTATAATATACTTCTGTATATTGTAGTTTCAATTTACTCATATTTGTTTTGTTTTGTCGCATACATTTTGCTGAAAATGAACTGCTGAGTTCGAAATGTTCAATTTTATTCACTTAGACTTAACTAATTGTACTAACAAAATCACTTTGCGTAGAGCGATTTTTATATTGTATTTAAATTAAAGAAACAAAGGAACACAGGGGAACCGGTTCAAACACATTAGAACATAGTAGAACACAAAACAACATAATCGAACACATTGCAATACAATGGAACACATTGCAACACATTACAACACAATGGAACACATCACAACACAATGGAACACATTGCAACACAATGGAACACCATGGAACACCATGGAACACCATGGAATATCATGGAACACCATGAAACACAATGGAACACCATAAAACACCATGGAACACAAAACATAATGGAACACAATAGAATACAATGGAAAACATTGAAACCCAATGGAACACATTGTAACACATTGGAACACACTACAACACAATGGAACACATTACAACACATTGGAACACATTACAACACAACGGAACACGTTGAAACACAATGAAACATATTACAACACAATAAAACACAACTGAATACCATGGAACACCATGGGACACCACGGAACACCACGGAACACCATGGAACACCACGGAACACCATGGAACACCACGAAACACCATGAAACACAATGGAACACATTGCAACTCATTACACCGCAATGGAACACATTAAAACACAATGGAACACATTACAACACATAGGAACACATTGCAACACAATGGAACACATTGCAACACAATGGAACACATTGCAACACAATGGAACACAATGCAACACAATGGAACGCATTGCAACACAATGGAACACAT
>JACJUY010003488.1:64893-77125 GCA_014220935.1 Platorchestia sp. MABIK
TGCAACACTATGGAACACATTGCAACTCAATGGAACACATTTCAACACAATGGAACACATTGCAACACAATTGAACACATTACAACATAATGGAACACATTGAAACACATTGCAACACAATGGAACACATTACAACACAATGGAACACATAGTAACACAATGGAACACATTGCAACACATTGCAGCACAATGGAACACATTACAACACAATGGAACACATTGCAACACAATGGAACACATTGCAACACATTGCAACACAATGGAACACATTACAACATAATGGAACACATTGTAACTTAATGGAACACATTGCAACACACTGCAACACAATGGAACACATTGCAACACAATGGAACACATTGAAACACAATGGAACACAATGGAACACAATGGAACACATTTCAACACAATGGAACACATTGCAACACATTGCAACACAATGGAACACAATGGAACACATTGCAACACACTGCAACGCAATGGAACACATTGCAACACACTGCAGCGCAATGGAACACATTGCCACTCAATGGAACACAATGGAAGGCCATGGATGTAAGTGGAAGACAATGGCACACAGTGGAACACAATGGAACACATTGTAACATAATAGAACTCAATGGAACACCATGGAACACAATGGAACACATTGCAACACAATGGAACACAAACGTAACACCACGGAACACAGTGAAACACAGTAGAACACAGTGAAACACAGTGCAACACAGTAGAACACAGTGGAACACAGCGGCATTCATTGGAACACAATGGAACAATGAAAAACTATGGAACACCTGGAACACAATGGAACACAGTGGAACGTAATTGAACACAATGGAACACAATGGAACATAATGGAGCACGATAGAATTTCATGGAATATTGTGAAACATAGTGAAACACAATGCAGTTCAATGAAGCGCAATGGAATACAATGGAACACATACAATGGAAATGAAGCAGAATAAAGCTAAATAACACAATATAATGAAATGAACCAAAATTGAATGAAAAAGAGGAGCAGAGTGCAACATGGCGAAACCATTTGTTCACGCTGGCTAACACAAATCACGCTCAGGCATCATTGGGAGTACAGAGACAGGGTGAGAAAAGCGCGTGAGAGAGTCGAAGGACGATAATTGCTTCTAAGAGCGGTACACCTTTATGAACCTCAAATTTAACCAAATTCAGCGTAAAAAGTAAACAAAAAAAGTTTCAATTATGGTGTCGAAATGGTTAAAAACGAAATTTCGCTGTACCTAGTGAGGTATCAGAGCGGCATCAACCATCTAGGGGTTTAAGTCGATTCACATAGACGGTTCGTATCACTACCGATAGTGACGGGGGACCGCGTCTGCTACCATTACTCCTCTGTGATCCTGTTGAGGAGAAGGAAGAAGCTCTAAAGAGAAGAAGCAATATTGTCCTTTTAAGAAACGAAATAACCGGTTCGTAGGCGTGTGGCCCCATGGTTTAAGTTTTATTGGGTCACCGTCTGTTATATTCGAACCGTAACGTGTTCTTTCCTTTCAGGCGATGTGGCGATATTCTGATGAACCACTCACAATGATGTAGTGAATAAATATACAGCATTGAAAAGCGAGCTTGGATGCAGTAACGGTAGCCAAAGCACAAATTTTTACAATGAAAAACTGGACCAAAAGGCAAGAAAAGCAGAGCACGTAGATAGGCTCCAATCTCAGGAAGAATTAGCGGCGCGTTAAGCTGATCAGTTTCTCGGGATATTGCGCGCGATAAATTTTGTCTTTTAGGGTGATAAAACACTGAAGGCGTTTTTTGGTTCTTCTTTGTCAAAAAAATAAAAATAATTTCCCTTTTATTTCAAAGTCTAGTCGTAAATCTTTTCGGGCGATCTTTTTTTTTTCTTGCACGCGAGTTGAGACGAAGGACACACAGCGAGCTCTCGTCTTGTTGAGATCCCCGTCTTCTCGCTGGCTTTTAAAGCATTTGTTTCTTTGCACTTCCAACTGGTAGAACAATTACGAGGGTCGTGGATGTTGTGACGTTTCGTCAGTTTGAGAATGGGTTCATTATAAGGAGCTTATAAACAGGGTGTCCACAAAAAATGTATCCACAGACCGATGTGTGTATGTACATATGATACCGGAACCATAAACCAGAATTAAACTGTTGTATGATTCCGGTATCATACATACATATATCGGTCAGTAGATATATTTTTTGTGGACACCCTGTAAAGTAGGCCAATAGCCGTACCGCTGGAGCTTGACTTTATCAAGTTCTCGAGATATGAACAAAGTTACAATGATGTAACGTTAATACCTCAATTAAGTACGACGTTGTGAGGGTTGCTGTAGAAAGTCATTGTAGAAACGGGGGTTGCAGAAGGTGGCGGTGACGCAACGCAGCAGAGGAGGTAGCAATAGCAGTTCGCTGGCACGTAACAGTTAATGGGGAGTAGCAATATTCCGAAGTGTGTTGAGCAGCCACGATCGTTCGTGGAAACACACGATATTAGGAGTCACGACTTGGCGTTGCTGCAACAATTTACGACACTTGGAAGTGAGAACAATAGCAACAGTTAAAGATAACAAGTGCGTTGTACTCGCTCACAATAACAAGACAAGAAGCGAAAGAGAAGAAGAGGAGTGAAAACAAAATACTCAGACTCTGAGGAAGTAGTACTTGGAATTGAAACTAATATTGACGATCGCAAGGGCAAGTAGAAATACTGGGAGAATAGTTGGCTAGTTTTTGTCACGACAGCAGCGGAAGGCAGTTAACGTGAAAAATTATCTCAAAGACTACTGTGATAATGGGTGAATCACATTCCAGTACTCCAATATATGCCTGTGTCGCACAGGATAGCTCGTAAAGTCCACTATTTATACTGTTTCCCTGAACGCGAGGGAACTCGGCATTACCGAAATACATTCATTCACGTGATTTTCTAACATTGAATTTTAATTTGGGTTTGCTTGTGAAAATGAAGTGGCTCAAACGCTGAGCTTGAAGGAGAAATGGAATAATCGACGATGAATGATGAATAAGAATATCGACATAAGTATCATTTCCGCCCTGTGAATGATGATGAATGATGTGAATGTGAATGATGAAAAAGAGTATCGACATAAGTATCATTGCCATCATTTTATATTTAATGTAGCTTAGTAACTAGACCAATTCTGAAAATTAATCGAAAAGAAGGTTTTTCGTACATATTGAAAGGAATTGTCAGCTATTGTCCAAAAAAGTAATGAGTTTGAAAAATATTTGTCGGTTAAGTTAAACAAAGGAACTGTGCTCCATGCCCTCCTGAAGCATCACGTGACCACGACGGAACATTGGGTGGCGGACCAGTCTGTGGCAGTGCAGTGCTACGAGGCTACTGTTTGTTGCAACTGCAGTGGTACTTAACTTTGTAAATTGTCTCAAGAGAACGGAATATTCGTTCCGCCTTCAAACAACAAACAATATTGTAATAAATGAATGGTTTATTGTGGTAAGCAAATTCCTTTGACCTTGCAGTCAATACACAATGGCTACAAAAAATTATCTATGCGATTTCAAATAAAGAAAATTGTCACGCAGTTTCACACACAGACTGCTTTTGACTTACCGGTGTTACTGCAGTGAGAAAATTGCGCCTGTAAGAGATAATGAAGCGAGCTAAAAGCAGCGTCGCTCCATTGTTCCTCAGAACACAATTTTTCAGCGAGCAGCCTTAGCTTGACGAGATGAGTTTTCTACATCCACGTTTAATTATATTTTACATTCCCACACCATCTTCAACGCCTAATAAATAGCTTTCTAACGATCAAAAGAAGCAGCACCAAACTTTCAATGTAAATCCAAACCATCAGCCTGTTTCAGCAGGAAATATCAGGGATGCATGTAGCCACAGACATGCAGGTGATAAAGACGAACATTTTTAATGGGAAAAAGCAACCACCGCCCTTCCTCCTGGACCGTACTTCCAAAACAGCTCGGCTCTGTGGCTTCAATACTAAAGTTTCTATTCGCACTTCAAGATCCTCAAACGAGAAAAGATATCAGATCTCGCCATAACAACAGTCGGCCTGAAGAAACAACGTCTTATTATCATGAAAGCTTCTCCAAAAAGTCAACATTGGCTGGTGAAGGAGGATCTGAAGATATCAGGTCGAAGTGAACTAATGATTCTGAACTGTGAAAAAGGCATAGTTTACTTTCTGTTAAATTTGAAACTGCGCATCAGAGCTGCGGTACGAAATGAGGGTCAACGACGAAAGCACTTTCAGGTTCTGCAGGAGTTGCTTCAAAATCGTTCGTGGCCCCATTGATATATTTATACATACATATTACTCGTAGTGTGAGATTCAAAACAGTGAAACACCCACACAATGCAATGGAACGACTAAACTTCGGGGGAGATAATGTCACTGCTCTAAGGAACGTTCTATTGAAGATTAATAATTCCCAAACACATCTAATGCATAAATTTTTTCGCGGTGACCGCTTCTCATGTAGTTAACGCTCCCGAATGTACAAAACTGCTCTCTAAAAATGTTGAAACTGATCGCAGAGTTTGTGAAAAGTGGTGAGCTCATCTTAAAGCAAGGACACGAGTTGCGTTTAGTGCCTGACGGGCTCGCAGGGTCAAATATAGCTATGTACTGTGCAAAGGTACAAACATAGAAGCCAAGTAATGTACCTTGCAGACACTGTGGCCTGTTAGCAATATCTTCAAATGTAAGCCCTTTGTCTACTCACTGAGCAGCCCACAGCGTCTGAACATTTGAAAATAAATCTTTGCGTTGATTTGGATACTATTGCAGAGCTCGAACACTGAAGAAACTGACAAGATTTACATGTCTGATACATACATGGCCTGGCTGCCAAGTCTGACAGATTGTTTCATTGTAAGCCAATGAGGGTAAGAGACATTGAATGTTATTGGAAAGAGAACTGAGATTTACAATACGAATGAAAATTTGCAAAAAATTAATTTTTAAACCAAGAATTTCAAGTAAATGACGATTTCCATTTTCCTTACGCAGCTCAAGTCGGTTTGCGAAGTTAGTCATCACTCTTTCAAAGGTCTTACGGTTGGATTGTGTGAATTTCTTTCAAAAATACCTCGCAGTTCTTTCAAATTTTGACGCTTATCATGATAAACTTTTCCTTAGGGTAGCGCCCCAGCTGAAAATCACATGAAGATAGATCTGGAAAACGTGCCGGCCATCGAATGTCCACTTTGAAGAGAGATCAACTTGCAGAGAAATGAACTTGACTGGGCCATAAATGTGCGTAAGGTGTGCGGCGGTCAGCAGAATGGAGCTCCTGCACATATTACACGTGCGTGAACTGTACGCGTAGGCCCCCTCCAAGATCATTTCCCGGCAAGTTAATTTCGCTCAGAGGAGCCGAGAGGACATTCTAAGGCCAGTACGCTCTCCATATCTTTCCCATGTGATTTTTAACTGCGTGGTTACCTTAAAGGAGAAATTTTTAACGTTTTTGAGATAACTGAGATACGCGATCCTTCGCCAAACCATGGAACGATTGATGACTCACTTTTCCAAATGACTCGAGCAGTGCAGGGAAAATGCGAGTTGTCATTCAAGTGATATTATTTGTTCTTGATGACACTTTTTCAACGTTTATGTTAGCACTAAATATTTCCAGCATTTCCCTTAAAATGATGAAAATTTAATAGCTTATAAAATTCATTTACTTGAACACTTTTGAGGCACTCTTGTACCATAAGTTTACCTAACTCTCTACTAAAGAACAGTTGTCGATAATCAATTTTATTCCTTTCAATCATTTCATAATAATTCTAGGCTTTGTAAATTGCTATATGTTGTGCAGAGATGGCTCAGGTTAAATGAATGGAGAGGGAAAAGTAATCTCGTGAAAATTTTTTTTTCAAAAATTGGATTCCGAGCTTAGAACTTTGATAATTGCGTGCTAAGAGACTTGAGTAGAATGTGAAAAAACTTCAGATGTCGAAATTACAAAAAGCATGTTTTATAGCAATTTGCATTGAATCAATAACAAAAAATTATACTCCCGTGATTTCAAGCGTCTCCGAGAAGAGACGTGAAGGGCCAGGAAGTTTGAGACGAGACCACTCAATTGTTGCTCAAGAAAGCAACAGTTTATTTCCAATAAAGTTCAAACATGAAATGTTGGACATTGGTTTTTAAAATAAAAATATCTTAACGTTAACATCCTTTAAAATATTCAACGCTTCATGCACCGATCACACGAGCGAAATCAAGGCGAATCTTGACAACCATAGCCTCATAGGGTATGGGGTCAAAAATATTATCTCTCGTGATACTGGATGTATAACATTCACATTCAGATGGACATTTTAAAGTTTAAAGCATCATTAGAGTGAAATTTCTTAACAGTGGAAGTAATTTTTGGGGAGTAAACTACAATCATAAACTTGAAAAATTTTAGAGGAGTCAACATTTCCTCGAACAATAAATATTACACCAGGACTGTGCAAAAAAACTGAATCTCGCTGGACCGAGTAACATGTAGCAATTAATTTCTCTTTCCTGTAGTGTATGTCCCTTTTCCGTAGTGTTAAACTTTAGCGTTCTTTCACTTTGTGAATTTTGTATGTTTAAATTACAGGTATCAAAAGACTGGAAAACATTTTTAAAATCATCAACGATGTTAGATGAAAGTTTAATAACGTATGGTAACAGTTCTATGACAGCATATGAGCTGTAAATGTCATCATTAAATGGCCTGCCTTCCTGCATCATGTTAAAGTGGTAGGATACAACGTGAGGAGTAGTCTTATATAAGAAAATATTTTCAGTGGACCCAGTTTGTTACACTCACTCTAGCATCGGTTTATTTTTACGGTGATTGCCCAAACAATTCTACGGGAATCCGCGCCTTTGGGGCACCAACAAGTTTATTTCAATAGAAATTCTCGAAGAAATGCTATTTCCAGCGGGGACGTTCAGCCATCGGGCAGTCGGCGAGCGCTCGCAGGTGCAGGATATAATGCTCAGGAAAGCGGCCTGCCAGGCGATATTGGGAGGCCAGGCTCTGTTCCGTGTCCGCTTCACTTCCTCACTTGCATACCAAATCCAAAATCAAGACGAAATATACTTTTACGGTCCAAAGGATGCAGGATGTGCAGTTAAGGCCATCGGAAAACTCCTGAAACCATTTGAATTCAATTCAAGATGTAAGGAGAAAATACGGGTGGAATGCAGTTCCAAGTTAAATGTTACTACTTCCCATCCTCGAGTTTCAAATGACTTCTAAGTAAATACCCATCACAATAACAGTTACTTTTAAACTTCTGAAGTGGATCAATAATTTCAACCATGGTCACTTCCTTCTATCTATTACCAATGCCAGCACTCTAACTTCAGCGTTTCTTCCTAGCATGCTCAGTATACAACACAGCAAGGTGAGCCAATGGCTACTGTGAGGTCTGGAAACTTCACTGTGATGCTCGGTGCTCCCAAGTCTGAGAAATCCCACATCATAAAACAAAGAGATTAATGTAAGCTCAGTAATACTAAAGACATGCGAGCAATGTGTAAGCGAAAGCTTCAAATTACATATTACAAAAGAATGATGGAAAGATGAAAATTTTCATGTTTCATGTATTTATACCACAGAAAAATGACTGAAATTACTACCTACTAGATACTAAACTGAAATGAAAAATGATACCGTTTTTGGAAGCTATAAGACAACCCTACTCATAAAATAAAAATTTCTAGATGTCCGAACACCCAGGACATATCATGTATAAATGGTTTTAATTAAGGGTAGGAAAATAAAGTATTAGAAAATATAGATGTATAAATGAAAGAATTCGTCGAGGGAGCATTCTATAGAATGTGAACGTGCTATCCTCAAGAATGACTGCTGAAAACGCTCCGAGACGACGACACGCGGGTCTGACCACTGGCACTCCGCTCAGCTCCCACAAAAAAGGAGATGTGAGATCATGACAATTCTAACATTATCAGTGCAGACACTTTCTTCGAGAAGAATTTATCAGATTCTATTCGTAGACGAACCTCTGCCTTCGCAACAGTTAGGCCGCGGCCAGACAAACAGCAGTGGAGCAGGGCAGAGCAGAGGAGACCCGACGCGGTGTTTTATGTTAGTGGTATACCCATTAGGGTGGCCAGACAAGTAGCAGGGAGCAGGATGGGGCAGCGTTGTCCGGAGCAAGCGGTAGCAGCGTTTTATCTTGGATGATAAAACACCGCTCGGGAGCCAGGGCTCCCACTCATGGGTTTTTCCACCCAGATCTTGGTTTTTTCGATCCCGCCTGGGTTTCTAGGTTTAATTTTTGAAATTTCACTATATCTGTGTTTTTTGAAGTCAGAAAGTAAATTCATCATTTCCTCGAGTAAATTGAATAATGCAGTTCATAATTTCTGGGTCTAAACCATGTGAAAATGCATATTAGATACAAAACTACACCTAACAGAGGGTATTTAATCTGTTTCTCGCCCTTAAAAACGCGTAACGAAAGAGTGTCTTACGACTTGCAAGCCCGGCCAAGACTGGGATGGAGCAGATCATGGTGAGCTTGTGTAAGTTGTGTTGCTTCGATTTGCTTGGCTTGTTGCAGTGAGGTGACGTGAATTTCGATCGTAAAACTAGTTGTGCATTTTTTTAAAGTGAATGTCTAAAAATTCATTATAGATTGGTGTGCACGGCCCGCCATTAATGACGGGATTCCATAACTTTCTTGAAGAAATGTTTCAGATGTGGAGGACAAACAAATATATTCATCCTAACAGTACCCGTGGTAAAAACATTCTTGTACTTGCGCACTGGTGAAATCGTATCACAGATACGGTCATTATAATTATCCTTATGAGCGTGACAGAGGAATGGAAGGAGCGGACTTCAAACAAATAAACCAACGGTATAATTAGGTAGTAGCGGGACCCTTGGAAATTCCACTGACAATGTCATCGTTAAGCTAAGTGGACCCGCGAACAAATTCCGTCAACATTACTTGCCTAACCTGTCCCTACCTATCTATCCCTGTTCCAACTATCTACCCTAACTATCATGTCCTAACCGAATCTATCTTGATAAAATGTCAAACATATCAATGCATGTAAGGCCATCTTTCATGACACTGAGGAATTCGGTATCCATGATACCGCAAACTCAGACATCTTATGTTCTTAAGAAGCGGACACCAAACAGATTTATAAATAAATATATAAATAAACACACAACGGATATTATTAGGTTAGATATTTAATTTTCATATTTTAGCTGCACTAGTATTCAAAATTTAGTGGCGAGAGGGATGACTGCGGACAGAAGTGAGTGGGGGCAGTGGATGATAAGGTAATTTTATTTTTGACGCGGTACTGGGAGCTTGCCCGCGTGTGATGGGGTTGACCTGTCCTGTGCGGGGGGAGGGGCTGCACTCAATGAAGCGGTCGGGGTAAACCAGCTATGGCTGTCGGGCCTGACTGTGGAAGGTGGTTGTGCTGGGCTGCTGCTGATCCTGGCAGTTCTGGTGCGGCCAGTGCTGCCTCTCTCGCATCCTAGTGACTAAGGGTGTTGTTTATGGCCTGCTGTCGGCTATCCTCCCATAGGGAGGAGAGGCCTGGTATATGTATGTATGTATGTAGTATTCAAAATGGCTAGCCCTCCGAAATCGATATCTAAAAAATGGCACACGCAATTTTCCAAAGAAGAATGGTTAATGGAAAGAATGACAACCTGTCACGGTTGGAAACCTAAACCGAAATTGGAAAGAGATGTCATCAACGGAGATGTCACCAGCGTAATGAAAAGCGCCATGCACAACAGAAAAATCGTCTTAATGTCGATATTTGCGCTGCAGAAGAGAATTAAGAGGAGGATCAGGAATTAAATTAGCATTTACATCATTGTTTTCACTCATGTATGTCAACTTTTACTTTTTTCTAATTAAAATAACACTTCTAGGTTTTTTTTTGAACGAATCTGGGTTTTTTTCATGTTCAATCTAGGTTTATCTGAAAATTTAGAGTGAGGGCCCTGTCGCGCTGTCGGGACTCAGCCGCAGTGTTGCCAATCTAGCGGTTTTCCCGCTAGATCTAGCGGTTTTATGATGCATCTAGCGGGATGAAAGTGGTATCTAGCGGCTAGCGGGAAATCTAGCGTATTTTTTATAGTTTCTAGCTTTTTTCTAGCGGTATTTCTATTGAAGATTTTATTTGTTATATAAAATGGATTTGTGTAATAAACCACGTAGAGCTTTCACATTCAGTTCGGCTGAGCGCACTAGTTCAATCCAGATTGTTTCTCGTTTGGTACGCGTTCAAAGTTGAGCAACCGCTCGCTGCTAGCCGGCACCGGCGCAGCCATTAGTTACGCTGCCACGCCAGCCACGGGCATGCGCTCGAGTGTTGATACGTTGTGTTGCCTGTTCGTATTAAAGGCTCGTGCAGATATCTCTGAATAATAGAAAAACAACACTCATCAATCATACCGAAAATTAAGCAATACAACCAGAAATTTCAAAGTGAATGGTTGATATGTGATGGCTTCAAACTTTCAAAGACTGGGTTAAATAAGTGAATGGTGACTTGTCAAAGGGGCACTGTAGCATATGCAAAATAAATGTAAATGATAAATATAGCGACTTAATTAGCCACAGTAAAACTAAGAAACGTGTTAATAACAGTGGTGCTCCTGCGACAGATATAACTTGGTTTATTGTCCTGAAATGTAATGGAACTACATTACTGGAAGCCAATCTTGCATTTTATTTAACTTGCCATTCCGCTATTGTAAATTGTGATCGTCTGGCACTTGATGAAGTTCACAATCGATGGCAATAAGATAACGTCCCAATTAAAGATGCACAGAATAAAATGCCCAGTGATTATCAAAAAAAGTTTAAAGTCCTCATTTCAGAATGATCTGCTGGCTGATGTTAGTGGGGCAAGTACGGCAAGTACAGTCTTCTCCTAGACGAATCAGATGACGTAACTATTCATAAAATGCTTTGTATTGTCAGTAAAAAATCAAAGTTCTTTCAATTTATCTAAATCTTGTAAAGTTGGGAACTTGTAATGCCCAGTCTAATGTGGATGCACTAAAATGTGAGTTCAAAAGTAAAATGCTTGATTTGGGCAAACTCGTAGCAATAGGCGTTGACAATGCCAGTGTCATGGTTGGTGTAACCAATGGAGCATATCAGAGGCTGTAAAACGAAGAACCTTCGCTAATACTATTTAGATGTGTGTGTCATTCATAGCAGCTTACTGTATCTCATGCAACATCTGAATTTCTACATCGACGTTTGAAATTTCTTTTGTCTGAAACATACAAGAGGTTTTCTGTGTCATCATCAAGACAAATATACAAAAAATTGTATGCGAAAATTATTGATGGAAATTTTCGTATTAAAATACCAGCAAACGGTCAGACAAGATGGATCTCGATCGAATGTGCAGATCGTAAAATTTTAGCACAATGGATTGAGTTAAAATCATAATTCCAAATAACAAAATCAAAGGAGAAATGCTACTTGATGTATTTATCTTCTTATCAACAAGTAGCTTCCACTTATCAAATACCAAAAAGTGTTCTTCAAAAAATTGAAACTTCAGAAGCATTTCCAAGTTCTTCAATGGACCAAACCCCGAGTTTCAGTACTGATTTGGAACTTGAACCTGATGAATGAAAACGGCAAGTTTAAGGCTAATAAATCATTCAATATATTACACCAATGACATGCTCGCGTAAAACAATGTGTAATAACTTCGTTCTTCTTAACAAATGTCTAAAATGTCTAGCGGGAATTTTAGTGGAATGTAACTAATTTCTAGCGGTTTCCAGTTTTTTTTCAGAATTTTCTGGCGGTTTTTGGTCCAGTGGAGTTGGCAACACTGGTCACTCGGGAGCTAAAGCTGGGTTTAGACGGAGGGTGCCTTCCCCTGGGCAACGCCCTCTCTCCCTCCCCGCCTCTTCAAAAAACCCCCAATCTCTCGATCTAATGCCTCCCACCAGTTCCCCATGCGTGTTGTCGCTGCCTTTCTACATGCTGGGAAACAGGGGGGATCAGTGCACTAATGGCAGCCTTGAGAGCAGGATGTATCTCTCAGTTGCTCAGCCGTTATGTCCTCCTGCCTCATCCCAACCCAAGAATTTTCCCCTGATATAGAAAAGTGGCCGAGGGCTAAAGTTTTAATATTGATAGATTTATTGCAGGCAAGGCGTCAGTCTAATTGCATTTATTGCGCCT
>JACJUY010003489.1:3627-41378 GCA_014220935.1 Platorchestia sp. MABIK
TTTATTTGTGCTTTGAATTGTAAATGATGGCTACTTCCGACATAGCTAGTTCCGACGTAGCTAGTACACTTATAAGATGAAACTCACATTTTTCGTTTTTTCTTTCCAAAAAGCAAAATTTAAAAAAACGAAATAGAAATTTCATGAATGGTTTTTATTTCCCGTGTCAGTTCTCTCTAACCATTCATTTCGCAGCAAAAAAAAAAAGAGGAAAAAAAGATTTTCCCAAACTGATGATGCAAATTTTTTTTTTTAGTCCTCGTCAGCTATGCGAGGCGAGAATCTGATATTTCTGCGATTTGTATTTATTTAAAAACCATTCATTATTCAAACTAAGCCGAGCACCAGACACCAGGCAGGCGCACAATGCACACGGAGATGGTGCACTCAATTTCAGCTTCGCATGACAAACGTACAGGGAAGGCAGATTAAAAGACAAGAATCGATCTATGCTATTTATTATGAAAATAGACTTACAAAATTCTCCTAGTGCTTTGGACTGCTTGTTTTGGTTGGTTTTGAGCAAGGCTACGTAAGACTGCTGTTGTTGTTGCAGCGGCGCGCTGCGGCTGGGCAACAACACAAAGTAAAAAATAAATTTTTAGTTCCATCGCATCGAAATGTGCCAAACACAGTGTTCTAAAAAGATTTTTATTGAAAAGAGCGGATGTCAAAACAGTTAACGTTTAATCGGAGATACAATGAGAAGCACATATGACATTCGCTGCAACTGGTTAAACGAATAAAAAAAGAAATGAAAAGTTCCACCACATCGAAATATGCCAAACAGAGAGTGTTCTTCAAAGATTTTCATTGAAGTAGGCGGACGTCAAAACAGATAACAATAAATCGAAGATACAATGAGAAGTAAATCGTTGCGATGACAATTCTGCGCCTCTGAGACCAATGACAACATAGCGGACCAGTTGGGTAAAATTTCCGAATAACAGAACTGTGAGCGATTGACGAAACGTGAAGCTCGAAGCAAAAGAATAGTTGATCCAAAACTGACGGTGTTCATAATGAATAAAATATCTCTCAATCGGGGCTTTCCTCGGAGTCGGGAGAGTTACAGAAAAGACACGAAACTTGAGAAGGAGACTTTTCAGCTCTCCCGCTTCGGGAGTCTTGCTATGACTGCATGAGAGCTGTGTCTCAAAGGTGGCAATAACGGTGCTGACGTTGTTGCCACCACCATCATGGCGTGGCACTAGCATCCTGCTGTCATCAATAATTGAGTGTGGGAAGAACTGCCACTCGGCAGCGAACTGCAAAAACACGCTACGACACTAGTTTCATAAGAAATGAAATCTAATGAAGCTGAAATCCATGTCGAGATATAAAAGAACCGGCAGGAAGAATGGGCTCTAAAGTAATTGAATGTGAAAGTAGAAATTTTGCGCCTTTGAACAGCCTTAAAACTTTTTGTTTTTCTCGCCACAGTGAACCAATTAACTTTTAAAACAAATATGTTGCTGAATCAACTGAATTTGTTAAAAATTATGAGCTTTTCGAAAAGCATGGGAAACATGAATGAGGAATTTTTCAGAATTTATCCACAAGATCCACAACAAAATCTCAGGCCTACAAGAGAAACGCTCTCGGCTGTTGCCAAAAAGTTCAATGCCCACAAGAATGCGTTTCTAATTTATTATCAAACAGTAGAATTACGTCTCGAACGCACGGTTTTAATCTGACAGCTCCTCCTGCGAGCTCCACATTGGGGGTCCTGTGTGAAAATCTCCTACTAACACAGCACACCAGCGCGTCCTCAGCTGGCTGCGACAGCTGCGACAGCTGCAGCGTCTGCAACAACTGCAACCGCCGCAACAGCTGCAGCAGCTGCGACAGCTGCAACAGCTACAACAGCTGCAACGGCCGCAACAGCAGCAGCAGCTGCTTAGAGGCAATTTGCTGCACTGCGCAACATTTGACACAAGTTCAAAAATGTACCCGCGAGAATTTAAGCAGAAGCCAAGAAACAATGTGACACAGCACGATTACGCGTTCAAATGGATTGCATCAAAATTAAATCGATGAGATAAATCAATGGCAAATCAATCTGAGATCGCATTGTTCATTCCACTGAGCTTTACATGGAGTATATTCGCGTTCCCGATCTATGAATATTTTTCTGGCATTTGTTTTTCAGCACCGTTTCACCATGCTTGACAAATTTCAGTATCGCGTCACCATGCTTGACAAATTTCAGTATCGCGTCACCATGCTTTAGAAATTTCAGCACCGTTTCACCATGCTTGACAAATTTCAGTATCGCGTCACCATGCTTGACAAATTTCAGTATCGCGTCACCATGCTTTAGAAATTTCAGCACCGTGCTACTTAGCTTTCTCACGCGTTGACTTGGAATAGAAGCTATCAAGCTCGACAAATTCAAAACTCCCCATACATGCTCTCCTCATAGAAAGTCTCCCCACATCCCCGCAAATTTAAAAGAATTCCAACAGAGCGCTGGAGCCACCTGGAACGATTTATTCCAGCACACCAGCAGGAACATCTTCGCTTATTATTGTTACCTGGAACTACAGAGTTTGAACAGAAGGCTCGAGCCAACACAGGGAAGCAACTACAGCTCTCTAGCTTGCGATGTAGAAGTGCTACGCTCGGGACGACGAGTGACAAAACTACCCCGAATTGCAGTTGAAAAACGTGATCGAAATGAAAGTTCGATATTTCGTCATATGCTAAATTCTGCGTATTTTGAGATGCAATGTTCACTTGAGAACATGAGCTGGGTGAATCAATCTCCTTGAAAATTTTTAAAACCTCAACTTCAACTCAGACAGGTGTTTAATCACTCTTCGTACCCATAGAAATTTCAGAAAAAGTTAAAGATTATACAAGATTATAGGCAAGAAGAATAAGTAATTGCTTAAGCTAATCTCATGCTATATCATCTATGATTTCTGTAGTGAGTACTATGCCGGTACCAGGTCCAGGGCAACGGTACTCCCGCCCTGCTGATGGAAAAGCGCGAGTCAGCCTAGAGAACTTCTTAAAAAAACTCTAAAGATACTAACCGACGTGATCACTAACTTCATTTAAATTACGAGTAATTTTCAATGTAAACTGTATAAATACATCAGCAATCGTTGGAACATGGAGCTGGTGTTGGCTATATATCTGATACGAGAAAATTTCTGTATAAATTTAGACACATGTTCGGTCGCGAGCGGTTTTGCTGCTTCAGAGAAGACGCATCAGCGAGTTCAACTATCATTGCGATTACAAAGCGAATTCTAAACTTGCTGTACACATTTCAACCTTCTCACATCACAACAGGAAAGTAAAGGTCAATCAATCTTTCAACCTGATGCTGTTGGCTACAGAATATATTCCGTTGAAATTATGGTTTATCACTTGCCATTGCAGAGAAATCTGCCGGCATGTTGAATTCAACTGGCCAGCATCTGATTGATAGGTCAAATCTCATATAAAAATCGACTGACATTCCTCGAGGTATGCTATATTAATTAGTTTGAACAAGATAATGTTTTAAAGTTGATACCCTATCGTTAACTTATATACACACTTGATTAAGATTCATATTCGTGTTCTGAGGCAGTACATAATCAAGAAATATGTATATATATATATATATTTACATTGCGACTAATGGATAGTGTAGGACAACAGCCGTTGACTCCGCCTTACGCTTACGGAACGAAACAAGATCAGGTCTTATTTGTCGCCTATTGTAAACTGATGAATGCGCTCTAAAGAAATAGTTAAGTCATACGCCAAAAAATGGCATCATAGAATGCACGGGGGAATTCTGCTGTACACCAAACGTCAAAACCAAGGAGGCAAACACTGAACTCAAGTGACTCTGCACAGAGAGGGAAGAATGAATTTACTCAACCTTTTTCTAAAACTCAAGGAGTTCAAGAAGCTCAAAATATTAGTGTGGATGTTAAAACATTCAATCTAATCTATATGTTAAAACATTAGCTTGTACTTGCATTCGTGGGCGTGCTCTAAATTTAGTACGGGTCGCACTGAAGCCTTCTTCTAACGCAATGCAGTCGTGCATAGATTAATTGAAACTTCATTGGATGTTATTTTTATGCGGAGAGTTTAAATTTTACGGATGTCCAAGCATGGAGAACTGTGAGTATAAAACTGTTCAGTAGCCAGGAACAGTTTCGAAAAGATGCTACAACAGGAGAGCATTTACTATTGACGTGTGCAGCAATGCGTGATATACAACTTCGTGTGGCTTGGTTTTTTCAATAATATTATTAGAAACAGGCAGAAACTTTTGAACAGACATTAAAGTTAGTGTTCACTCATCCAGGTATAGAAATCTTTTGTCCTGTAGCTTGAAGTCGACTCTATTAAAACAATCAACTTCTAACACATTCTTGAACATCATTTGATTGGCGATCACTAAGTGTAGGCGATATTACAGAGTTATTTGCGTACTAGAATTGCAGTAACTTAAACAAAGATGAGCACATGTGAATAATGGAAAAACTGGCTCCAAAGGATATTCAGCTTCAATTATTTTTTCCTACCAATACAGTGAAGAATGCTACTTAAACAATATCAACAGGGTATTTGATTGACAAAATGTATTACTGTACAGGACTGCAATTCGAGGCAAAGAATTGTTGTTAAAAATAGCAACATTTCATGGGACTTTTCGCATCTGTGCGGAGAGAATCGAAAACTACCAAGCCCTGCATCGCGTAACTTGATTGAATGAATGAATTTGAAAAGTATTTCAATTGCATATTTAAGTATTTTAATTGCAAAATGATAGGCAGAGCTCGTAATAGTTCCTGCGTTACATTCTTCACAAGTACTCAATATTGTGGTCCTACAAGCGGACAATATAAACTCGTAAATTGCCTGAAACTTCAATAAAAACAAAACAAGTAAGCATTTAAAATATTTTGCTCCAACGCAAACTAACAAGAGCAATTACTTTACATTATACATTTAATTTATACCCTTACTCTACCGCACTACATGATAGCAACCAACTGGGGGCCTGGGCAACGACCCAGACTGCTTGCTGGGCCAGACTGCTTGCTGGGCCAGACTGCTTGCAGGACCAGACTGCTTACTGGGCCAGACTGCTTACTGGGCCAGACTGCTTGCTGGGCCAGACTGCTTGCTGGGCCAGACTGGGCCCTCTAGCACAGATCAGACGACTGACCGCAGCACCTCCAACACAGACCTCCACATCCTAACTTGCAGACTACACACTCATCAGTCTGCTCAAAACTGGCCTGGAATTGCAGTCTTCGCTAGTTATTTGCGGGGAAATCCTGCTCTAGAGCATTCCCACTGCAGATTTAGAAGGTATTTTGGAAATACTAAGCTGTATTAGGTTTAACTTACGTCATGAAAAGAGCCGGGGTTTGAAAACTGCGATAAAGTTAAAAAGCCCAATGCGAAAGATTGTTTGATTCTGAAGGTTTTGCTCGCTAGTTTAGAGTAACAGAGTTTTAACAAATCTAATATCACTGAAGAATAATTTGAGTGATGTGATCGTTTCGTGTCCTGCTAGTGAAGTAAATTTTGATACACTATTATCAAACGATTTAGTTTGGACATTTCTTCGTTCACAGTTGCCAAGAGTAATTAAACTTTGCGCACGGTAAAGTTAGTCACCTCACAAACCACTGAAACAGTTGAAGTCGATGACATCAATAAAAATGTTACAAGGCTTTTTAGATTATCTTTGTCTTCCAGTTGAAGTTTCTGTACATTAGAATTTTAACACAGGCTTGATCAGTACTTGGTATTTGCAAATAGTAGCGAGGAATAAGGCTTTAGAGCCTAATTCCTCGCTATTATTTTCATAATTGAACTTAATAAAAATACAAACCGACATGTGCTTCCGTTGGTATTTGCACTCATGCTAAAATACTCATGAATTTCTAAAATACTACAGATCAGTTCCAAGTTTGTGGAAATGAGCAAGACTGAAATGCGGCATCAGAAATACCCAACAGTGTATCTCTACTTCACGTGTTGGAAAACATCAAGTGATATTCTAATACAAAGATAGATGAGAACAGAAACTTTAGTGTAGCGCGGGATATAAGTTTTCAACATCAAACATCGATTGAGCACACGCAACAGTAATCATCAGATATTGTAACAACACACCAATCAAAATTGAATGAGCTCTCAAAATCCATTTTTTCAAAGCACATAACGTCAAAAAATCGGTATCACTTTACAGTCGTTGTTCAATAGATCTTAAACATTATTATTGCATAAAGTCCTATGGTCGGAGTAAGGTAGTCAATGTTTGATCATAAGTCTTTGATAGCCTCGAGTGGAGACCGAGGGAGGCACTTCTGTCAAGTGTTGAACATTCACACTCTGAAATTCGCGAGCTGAACTTCTTCTGCTGCAACACTCATGCTTGTAGAGAGTGGGTCTCTCTCTTGTGTCCGATAACAACAATCGTCTGTCATCAAACCGCTCAAAAAGTTCCGTGTTCGAAGCGAAAGTAACCCGGCATTCGCCAATATGAAAATGTAACGCACAGCTGGCTCGTTTATAAAGATATAACGGGCGGTCATGCTTCACCCCAATTTTAAACCTAGAGTAAAGGATGTCGAAGTTTTGCAGCTGAACGTTTTTAAATTAAAGGATGTGGAAGTCTTGCAGTTGAACGTTTTGAAATTAAAGGATGTGGAAGTCTTGCAGTTGAACGTTTTTAAATTAATGGATGTCGAAGTCTTGCAGTTGAACGTTTTTAAATTAATGGATTTCGAAGTCTTGCAGTTGAACGTTTTAAATTAAAGGATGTCGAAGTCTTGCAGTCAGGACTCGGCGGTGACACACTTTGTTCCAAGCGAGAGTTAGGTTGTGGAGGGTTGCCATCATGTTCTATACTTCTAACATCTATGAGCATCATTATTGCTTTAGGAATACTCGGTGTGTCTCTAGCACACTATTGCTTCGACACTATATACTAAAACTATGGAAAAATATTTTTCTTATAAGACTTGCACTTGCTGCCAAAATTCCAATATGGAATCTCGTTGTAGCAGAATTGCGTTCTATTATTAACTGTCTCTGGCAACAAACTACTTTCAAGTTTACTAATTCTCTTCGTGAAGAGATGATTAGCAAAGAAATTCATGCAAGTTTGAAGCGAACTTTGCACATCTTTCTGGGGAGTTATTCTATGGTGAGGTGAAATGGTTTAATAGCGACAAAACGGTAAGAAATAGAGGGCGTTGCATTCACTGCATCAGCGGCTGACGAGACAGTAACGGCCTCAAGTTAAGTTTGGCCTAACTTTGACGATCCGTTGACTTACTGGACTCGCTGCTTGAACTCTAAGGAGTTATAAACTCCAATGAAACGATTGATAGGGCTTGAAATCAGTCAAATATTTGATTTTAAATTCACAGTTTTAAATTACCGCAGTATAATGGCTTCTGCATGACATTGCTTATTTTGAGGTGTGGAGAGAGGTAAGAAGACGGGGCAAAAAATTTTGCAGCTATCTTGTGAGAAAATATTACTCTTGCATGTCCTCTTGCTTATTCATTTAAGGAATTTTCGTTACAAAAGTGTTCTATGCCCATTAAAAGTTTCCTACCCTTTTATAAGAGTTTTCTATGCGCACTAACATTTTGCTTCACTTTGGTTCTCTCCAGTTGGCAGTCACTTAAAAGACCGCATTACTTCCCAGAACTGAGAAAACTTTCCCAATATCACAGTAGAGCTCCTAAATACACTCGAGTGCATCGCATTCTCAATACACTCAAGTGCACCACGAGGAGAATGAGAACGCCAAACGTTTACGGTATACCCTTGCCGTTTTTCGCTAAACTCGCGCTGAATTTCCTCATTCATAAGATAGTCCCACTTGAGGTGGATCTATTTCTGCAGATGATGCTGCCGAGCCAGACATCGAGGTGGCATCACAGTGCGAGTCACATCGGTTGAGTTAACCATAGCTACACGCTACAAAAAGGCTCGGTTCTTGGCATGTGCGCGGCAGATATTATGCTTTAGAGCCAACATTACCGCCGGACTCGAAATCAACGCTGTCTAGAGTTTAGCTTATATTGCACTCCGCAACTTGCGCCGCTCGCCGCTCATTCGATTAGAAAGAAAACAAAGCACGAACTATAGCGAAGCATGCAAGAACAAGATTAGCAACCTGAGCTGTGTTTTGACTCAGCGAGAGAATGAAGGTTAAAAAAATAATAGTGTTCTGATTTGCAATCGTTAAGCTGAATGAGAGTATAAATTCCGTTCACAAAAATGCAAAAAAGAATAATATCCAAGTTTTACCTTTTTATTTCTTCAGAAAGTCTGTGTTGAAATTCAACGCAACGTAATTTTACAGGCAAGTGATCAATTTTTCGTTTGAAATTTCGACTAAAAGAGATGCAAAAAGATCCTTAACAGAGTTTCTTTTCTTAAATGGCAACAATATTTGCACAATTTTGACCAGAAAATTCAACGCGATAAAGGCATCTTTTTTTGCAGTGAAAAATTTTGCTACACATTTTATTTGTAAATAGAAGTTTGATGAAAGTAAATTCCTCGAGACAAACTGGGTCTCTTGTAACAATTGAAACCTTCTTCATTCATAAAGTAAGAAATGTATGCGAGAGAAAGCACTGTTCAGGTTGCCCGGAAACATCTTAGAGGAATATAAGGACATGCAGGGCAACTCTCTTAGCTTTAGGTTAATCAATATTGCATAAGAAGTGTGATGGGTCGTTATTTGCATAATGGACTTAAGGTTAGGTTATTGCTCTACAGTAAACAATGCATAGCTAGTGCTAAATCTACAAATCACTATACGCTTTAATTATTCGTTGCTCTAAGAATTTTCGTGATATCTACAGGTTTCCTTATATTTATACAGTAAACTTCAGCATTTGAAATAAAATCATAAAAGGATGACGCAGGCTTACGCTAAATACATACTAGGTACTCATGACGAGTGGATGGTATTATAAAAGCTCTTATAGAACACTAAACTTACACTTTAATCATCACTCTTGTATTTACCTACGGTGAAATAACTACACTTCTATTTATCTACACCTCTTCCAAAAATTACAGGAGAGTTTTTAAAATCGTTTATCTTTTCAACAAAAAGCAAATTACCATCAGCCATTTATGATCTTGAAATATTTATCTTTTTTTAAACATGTGACTACTCACACCTCTCTGGAAATCGCATGTGAAATTTTGCTCAAACTATCAATTATCAATTTTTGATAATTTTAATCGATGTCATTCTAGCCCGTGTTTGTCAAGCGTCAGTCAGATGATATTTCCCCAGCACCTTCGATGAGACAGAGTCCCAAAACGTTAAGAGCACGGCGGCTTCTACAGCAGAGGCGTTGCATTCACAATTTTAGATTTGAAAATAGTTTGAGGCAGCTTTCTACTCGCGTCCAATTGTAGCAAGCATTTGCTACAAAGAACTGTTGGCGCGGTAACGATGAGTGATCGTCACAATCTCGCCCTCTGGAATAGCGGAGTAGAGATCAGGGTGTGGTCGTTCAGCAGGAGTCATCGCTTGATCAGCCCTCAGGCTAAACACCTGATACCAACTCCACCAAAATGTTCCCCGAGGAAACTTTGAAGTTTCTCGTCGCAGTTTAACTTTTGAAGAATGTATGAAAGGGGCTTCAAGAAAATATTGCAATTGAGCAACCACAACCATTAAGTTCTTACGTTACTCATCAAACTCAACCAAATTGTGTGATCAATGTTATTTGGACAATTTTCAAATTCCGAATTAATCAGTTGCCTTGCCGCTATAAAGGGTAGTAGCTGACCTTTGCAAATGTCAAGGAAGCAGCTCGGCAGCCAAGCCCTCGTTCGAACCCTCTTGACATTCACGCCCTCACAAGCCATGTCAAATGAAGTTCAGTCTCACACAGGAAACTCTTCTGTAGTTCTTTAACTTTTAACGTGGAAACTTTATTTCTCAATCTGCTGGGCATATTAAAGCATGGTTCAATAGTGTCAACTTTTAGAACGGTCATGCAAATAAGTCAATCTTAAGATGAGCTCGCATTTCCTTTTAAGTTTGTCAACACGGCTTATTTTAGAACGTTTATTCTAAGATTATGTCTCCAATTTTGACGACGGTGTATCGATATCAAGAGTACTGATAGAATTCTATTTTACTCAGATTTCTCAATCCCGATGTAGACGAGGCATCCCAATGTCCCGTTCATTAACATCAAATAAAACTTTTCGGAACAGCCATCTGGAAACTGCTGTTAAATTTTAACTGCTTGAATTTGTTACGTAAGAATCAAATGAACGAATTGGTAAACATTTCAGGCTGTACGTTGTGTCACTCTTGACTCAAAATATACGTACAAAACATTAATCTTTCAGTTTGCTGCCTAAACATGAGAAAGAGATAGGTTCCACGAGAGGAATCGAACGTATAGTCTAGTTATCATTGCTATGAACTACTTAAGTATCAGACGCGCAGGTCAGTAACGCCTGTGGCGGTCACTAGAGCACACTCAAACTCGTGCTGCTCCCAAATCAAGCAGCATTCAGAGAAGATGGGAATTTTATTCGTTCGTGTTCAGAAAGAATGATATTTTCATAACCGACCTGTGGCACGCTGGCGTATTTTATGACTACCCACACATCGATGCTTTATGTCCTACCCACTCAGTTGTGAATAGTATGGCCGACCCCGCGCATGAATATCTCGCGGTCGACACGTACCTGGATATTGTGTGACAAATACCCACATTTCAGACACGCACAGAAACTCGTTCGAAATTCGGTTTGATCCCCGCGTCTGTGAATGCTGACCTTGATTTGAGCTGAGCACCAAACGAAACATGTAAATCTGCGAACCCTACAAACTACTTATTGTATAAGCGTTAAGGCTAAGATGTTAAAGCTTCTCTTCCAGCAAAAACAAGTAAGACTACATTTTTTGCTACTCGTTAAGTCATGGATTGGATCCCATACGCACTACTTCAGTAAACGTAAACGAGAGATTCTCACCTACTTCAACAAAGCTGGAAAGAAAAATGTCGAGAAAAAGGAAGCGCCAAGCTAAGTTCAGCATGTCATTTAAATTACAGTATCTTTGGTTGCTGAGATCATTTATGAAGAAACTTATACTACGGATGAAGATAAAGGTAATTATAATGTTCTCTGCTATATACACACAAGGGCGCAGAAGAACATGTCATCGTTGACTTTATTTCGTTGTATATGAAACAAACCAATCATTGTAGACAATGAATGGTTAAAGAGAATTCTGTCCTAGCTCTAGTATATCAATTTCTATCATTAGATAAACGTGAACTTACGGAAAGCCTCCGTGAAATCTCATTAACTGCTGGCTTACATACAATAATACGTATAGTAAATGAATGCAAATATACTAATCTATTTGATATTGCCTCCTATAGTGAAGCACTCAAGCTTTTGATCGTAGTTTAACAGGCGAGAAAAATTAATTGCGCTCCGAGGTACAAGCATTTTGACGTTTGTACATGGTGTGTGTTTTCTTAAATATAGAGTTAGCTTATCAAGAAGATAAGAGAAATGAAGAGTTTCATGAATCTGATCCACGAGGACCGGACAGGAGCGAGGCCAGAGACTGAGACTCGAGGTGTCAGGCGCCACAGGAAGTCAACGCTTCATCTGATGACAGCGAACTGGAGTCGGGCGAAGACGGGGGCAAGGGAACGTCTTTAAAACACGCTGATTCATAATGTTTGTTCAGGTAGGACTTGAGGGCGAAGGATTTGTTGCATCTTTTGCACTTGAAGTTCTTGAGCTGCGAGTGCGTCTGCATGTGAGCTCTGAGATTGGAACGGTCCGCGAAGGACTTGCCGCAGTGCGCGCAACCGAACGGCTTCTCCCCGGTGTGCGAGCGCATGTGGCCCTGCAGCAGCCAGGGTCTGGAGAACGCCTTGCCGCAAACGCCGCATTTGTGATTCAAGTTGTGAGTGAGGACGTGCATGGCAAGGGCAGGCATGCTCACGTACGCCTTGCCGCACACGTGACATCTGCGCGCATTGCCCGAATCTAAGGTGCGATGCGTCTGCTTGTGGCGAGACAAGTTCGAAGACGTGGCGTACTGCTTGCCGCATTCCGAACACGTATAGCGAGTTTTATCGATTTCTTCTTGCGTTTGTCTCTTCGCTCTCCCATCACTAACGAAGAACGCTTCGTAAGTGTAAGCGACCGTTTTGCCGTCTCCGTCGTTTGATTTGTTGGTGCTGTCGTCCACATCGATGATGGTGTCTGAGGGGGAGCACGGGCTCAGAATTTCATGGGAAGCGATGTTTGAGTAATGAATATGAGGTGTGCTTTCGTGAATGGGATGAGTCACCGCGTGAATGGAAGTGACATTCTGCTGAGGCAAGTCTAACCGAGGTTCCTCGGTCCCAACTTGGGGAGACACCTGGTGGTGCTGGCTCGGTAAATAAGTTAGCGGGGGACAGACGCTGTTGAGATGCGAAGGAGGAGTGTGCGGAGGCGAGTATTCAGAGACCCTGGCAGTTGACAAATCCAAAATGGCATGCGCAGTGGAGAGGTCTTCCGGAGGCCGTTCGTAGAGCGGTATGGGTCTCGTGGTGAGGTTCATGGGCTCTTCCTCGTGTCTGAGGTCGTACCGAGGGACACCGAGGGTCACCAGCGTGGGGGACAGTCGTGTGAGGGACTCAGGAGGGGTGAGGGGCCTGGCGTCGGGAGAGGGGGTGAGGGGCAGAGCCACGGGGGCCGGTGGGCTGTAACCTCGGCCCTCTGTCAGGTACCCTGCGGAAAGAAGCGGAAATCGTTAGAACTCAGTCTTCTTTCTTGCAAAGATTAATGACCGCTGGGGATAAGATTAGACCATGAGAAAAGTCCTTCCTACAGACTTTAGGTTATAAGCTTCTAGAAGGTTTGTGAAAATGGATTATGCACCGTCGGATTGGCGCAATATTAAACTTCACTACACGCTCATAACGTGAAGACAATAATCAGCTTCGTTCAGAAAATGAGGCCTACATTGAACACTGCACACGGAAAACATGATGTTACCAAGATATACGAACTGCACTTAGAAAACATGATGTAGCCAATACATACCATACTTGAAGAACACGATGTAGCCTTGTAAGTTTCTCACAATAAAGCGAAAAAATTTTCGCTATTGTTGATGATTACATGTGTATTAGTGAATATTTTTAGAATCATGTTTCTGTGCGTCATACCGTCAAATTATACCCAAATACGAAGGCAATTATAAAACCATTTGATGCAACAATGTTAAAAATGTTATTAATAATAAAACCAATTGATACAACAATGTTAAAACTGTTGTTAATGATAAAACCAATTTATACAACAATGTTAAAAATGTTATTAATAATAAAACCAATTGATACAACAATGTTACAAATGTAGTCAATAATAAAACCAGTTGAGACAACAATGTTGAAAATGTTGTCAATAATAAACCATTTGCTACAACAATGAGATAAATGTTGTCTCTAAACACAGCAGAATACCACTGTCAAACGATTTAAAATTAGCCTCGAACGTATTTCAATTTAATCCCATCATACAGTATGTCCCACAAAAACCTAACCGAGTATTTATTTTTCCGCATCAGTAATACCATCATAAGAAAACAATAAGCATTTTACATCAATAAAAATTATGATGGTTTTACTGATACTAGTATTCTCGTGATAGCATTACTGATACGGGTATAAATACTCGGTTCGGGTTTCTGTGGGACATACTGTATGATGGGATTAAATTGAAATACGAAGATTAAATTGAAATACGAAATGGGATTAAATTAAATTGAAGTCTCATGTCGAAAAACTTTCAAGGGAAGTTAAGGATTAAGATATTTCGAAATCACACGGCAATGCTTGATTATAATTAGAATAAATTTAGGAAAACATAAAATAAATAACTCATTTTGCTGTCAGTTATTAGACCCAAAACTCCAAGAATACAATCAACACTTTGACCGCAACGTGCGCCACCGGTGGCCACATAGTGGATTTTCATAACGCTGCTGATCAACCAGTAGTCACAAACTCAATTTCCATAAATACTCAGTTACAGCTAAATGAAAGCACGATTCAGTTAAGGTCTGTTATTTTCAAAATTGCTTACAACATTTGACTTTCATTCAAGTTGAATATTGAACTTCAGTGTAACCAATTGCGGCCAAAGTGTTAAATGTTTGATCGAAACAATGACGTGTATTCTCAATCGCTCTTCTTAAAAAACACATTGGAACCTCGAGCCACGCTTGAGAAACACATCACATCAGGACGACTTGAACCGCGATTGAAAATTTCCCCAAACTCCCCCGCACCAGAATATTTAGCAACAGTCCCAATCGGGAATAAAGTGTACCGCTTTTCCTTCAAGCTTACTTGCACTAGGCACGGTTTATCAAAGTTGAAATACGGCGACGGAGGATAATTGCAGGGCTCTGCCGGACCGCTGCCGCCTCATCCGAAAATTTTCCATACCAGCAATCGCGTTCTCGGAGTGTCCCGGAGATAAGCTCGAGAAAACTCTTCAGGGAGCAAATAGAAGACTCTCTGAAAACGAGAAGCCAAGCGCAGGAGTGCGATTGGGATTCTGGCGGCATGAGCACTTAGCGCGAGACAGTCATCGATCCGGCGCGCCAGGCCCGATAGAACACAGCTCGTAAATGCTGCTTGCTCCGCTTTCGCTGCCTTAGTAAAGGCACTATTGAGAAAATATCTATATCGTAGCGAAGTATTCTGATTTCATGTGCATCACCCTAGGCTGTAAAGTATGCTCTGTCATTTAACTTTTCACCTCAGTTTTTCGATTTAGGAAAGCGTCATCTGACTCACCATGAGTCTATAACAACGAAATTTTCAATTAGACTTTTCTAAATTTGAAAAGCCACTCTAGGAAGCGATGGCATGTACACAGAACTAAGGTAAATCCACCTGTTTTATAAAGTATGTTAAGCTATATACTATTTTATTCGGGATGAAACTAAAGTAGTCCGCAAACATATAAAATGATGTTCCATTTGCACAAATAATTGCGTCATCGAGAGTTCGAGCCGAAATTGTTCAGCGAAACACAAACTAATAAACACAGAAGCCGTCGCTCCCTCACCGTCAATCTGAAATGTAAAACAAAAAGCGAGTTATTTCAGCAGAGGCGAGAGGCTGTGATGACGGCCGCCGCATCCGCTGACTCGCACGGTCACCATTACGCAAATGACCCGTCACGGTAAATTGGACGTAACCTGATTAGCCCTCAAGTTTGAGCTTCCATCCCCCGTTGCAACATTCCATGCTCGCTTAGTTTGTATTAAAATGCCTATGTGATCACTCATAGGTCCCCTTGTTGGTGCGTCTTGTCCGTTCTACAAGTGAGAACTGTGCGAGGTATCCTGGAGAGCTGGGCAGTGAGAGCGCAATGCTTTGATGAATTTGTCCTTGCGAATTCGGAGCAAGACGCGACTGTGACTTGAATTTGTAGTTAACACGTTCACCGCGTTCCCGCGGTGGTAAACTGTTGGTTTTGTTGAGTTGTTTTCCTTCCTAAATTTTTTCCTTCCTAAAAAATGTGAAACACACAATAGCATACATACACTTTGTTGATTTATTCCTGAATAATTACGAAAATATATTAGGAAGCGCGTATCCTCACGAGGTGTTAGAATGCGAGCAATTTTCTCTGATGGTTCTGGAAATGTTCAAGCGTAGTTGAAAGCGTAATTATCACTTTTAGTTTTGTAGTAACCAATGTTGTTGTAATGTTAATTAAATTCTTTCAATCGAATCGTGTCATTCTTACTATCTGAAACTGGTTTCTCCTTTTCTTGTTTTCAGATAAGCTTATCAACTCAACTAATGCATTCATACATCGTTGGGTCCATTGGCTGCACAGGAACCTCGAAAGAGCAACGATGAGTGAGGAGCATTTGAATATCTGTACCATCAGCGGATGAAGTCAAATGATAATCGTGAAGAAATGAATAACTTGAGGAGCATCGATTGCAAAGTGGCCACCAGCTCGGCTGCCGTTTAATCAATCGCCAATTATAGGAGAGATGCGGCCGGTATCGTCGCCCTTCCTCGCCCCATTTTTTCGCCGTCACCGCCACAAAAGAGCGGATTGACAAGCGCTGTAATGAGAAGAGGATGACACCTCGGCGCGGAGAGCTTCTGAAGACAGAGCAGAAGTAGTCGAGCTTTTCGACTCTCATGCGACAGCCTCACAAATTACTGCAAAGCAGCTGTGAATTAGAAGAATTTGGGACTCCGAAGAGTCACTGAGGCTCGTATTATATAGCCCTGCGTTATGACAGAAATGTATCGAAAAGAATGAATTAATGTTATTCTGTCTGGTATTGGCGGACTTTCTGTAAATAAAGCTTGAGAGAATTGGTGCAAATGTTAGCGTCTGTCCTTGGATCTTATTTTTTTTTAATCCTTTTTTAGTAACTGGTATGTTTTGAACGTTTGGCCGACATCGCAACCGATAAATTACAAAAAAAAAGCGAGGCTAGATCCTTTAGAAGCTACGTCGGGAAATTTATTTGCTTAGGTCGGTGGACGCTACGGTTATTAGGGGCTAGTTATCAGTGAGGAACATGCTATCCATGAATTGCGAGTTGGAAATATATTCCAAAAACAACTTTTAAACAAACATTTTGTAAAATTTTAAAAATGTACAGTATGTGTATCGTAGCTAGGTGGACTTTTTACTCATTTCGTTATATTGGTGCGGCTTTGGTGCGCCTGTGAATGAATGAATGAAGTAGATAAATTTGTTATTTGATCACGTTTTGCCCCCGAGTGTTATTCAGCCGAATGAGGAATAGTAAAAAAACATTTTTTGATGGGCATTTGGAATTTTCCAAACCCATTTCGTGAAACCAATGTTTCTGACCATTTTGTGTCTCAAGGGAATTTACCCGATTAGGAAAGAGCGACAAATTAATTTAATGAGTTTTGGAGTTGGATATCAAACTGAGGGCTGATTGCAGCGTGCAGGACGAGATTCATCGGAGCGAGAGTTGCAGAGTGACTCCCCATGTATGGCTGTCAGGTGGAGTGAGTCGCTGGACATTATGGCTCGCAGTGTCTTCGTGGCGACGCTCACATTTTTTTTTATATATGACAGAAAGTAACAATGTTTGTGCTGTCCCACGAAATTACTTCATTGTGAAGAAACAATAAAATGAACCATAAATATTCTATCTTATTAGACATCTATCTATTTCACTTAGTTTTGTAACCATGCAAGGTAAACATTTGTACAGGAATTAGAAAAACTAACAAACAATTCGTACGTTATGCGATACAAAGACAGTACTCGGGCGTTGCATCATCAAAACACTGGTCACTATTCTGGACCACACGATGCATTTAGTGTGAGAGAGTGAGCATCTAGTGTGAGTGAGCATTTATTGAGAGTGAGCATTTATTGAGAGTGAGCATTTATTGTGAGTGAGTATTTATTGTGAGCTAGCATTTATTGTGAGTGAGCATTTATTGAGAGTGAGCATTTATTGTGAGTGAGCATTTATTGTGAGTGAGCATTTATTGTGAGTGAGCATTTATTGAGAGTGAGCATTTATTGTGAGTGAGCATTTATTGTGAGTGAGCATTTATTAAGAGTGAGCATTTATTGAGAGTGAGCATTTATTGTGAGTGAGCATTTATTGTGAGTGAGCATTTATTGAGAGTGAACATTTATTGAGAGTGAGCATATATTGTGAGTGAGTATTTATTGTGAGTGAGCATTTATTGTGAGAGTGTGAGCATTTAGTGTGAGTGAGCATCTATTGAGAGTGAGCATTTAGTGTGAGTGAGCATTCATTGTGAGAGAGTGAGCATTTATTGTAAGAGAGTGAGCATTTAGTGTGAGTGAGCATTTAGTGAGCATGCAGTCAGTTGTGCAGGGCGTCTCGGCTCGCATTTCGAGCAGCAGCATTACCGGCATCAAAGTTGCGAGTAATGGAACATCCTCGAGTTGAGCGACTCGTGCGCAATTTACAGCTCTTTTCCTTGCTTGTGAAGAGTTGCTTCAAGTTTTACAGGACTTGCTCCTTTCTTCCGTCAAACTCGCCCGAGTTTAGCGGATGCAGAAGATAAACTCCTGAGGTTAAGAGCGAGCTCAGGGGGGCTAATCGATGATCTACTCAACTCTCGAGCTTACTGAACTCAGAGTTAAAATAATCAAACAGATTATTTACAGTATCGGGTGCAGAGGAGCATAATGCTACCATGGCTCAGGCTACGTAAAGCGACAAGCCCATTGGCGCGACAAGCAAACAAACCGCCGTCGCTTGCTCTCGCCCTAGAATTCGGCTCTGCTTCGTTACCCGACATCAGACAGCGTCGTCGGCCGCTTATTCAACCCTTAAGTGAATGTGCTCCTAAAATTTATCCTCTTCGTTAGCAGTTCCCCAGCTACGAGTTTTTAGCGCGAGCGCTCGTCAGAGAAGTGAGCTGTAATGCGTTTTCTATTTGTTTTTGCACTTGAGGAAACCAACAAATTTGTAGCTGCCAGCGTATTCTCCAGATTTTGGAAGAGGGCCAAGACCCCACGGCCGAGAGACGGAGGCTGTAGCTTTAGGCTCTCGGACTCTCTCGGTGCCGCTTACTTAGTTCAGCTGTTCCAGCCAGAATATTCTATCACATAATTTGTTTCCACCTTAATCTTAATCAAGTAAACAGTTAATGATCCCAAAAACGAAGGTTCCCAGTTTCTAATATTTTTCCTTCATGCAACCTTCAGTTCTCATCTGCTCGGAATGTAGCGGCAGACTTCCGGATAAACGCCAAGTAAGTTTAACATCGTCATTCATGGACGTGATACGAGAAAATCCTTGTGCCAATGTTAGACAAGGTGGTTCTTTAACGGCTTAGGAGGAATTAAACATGAATGGTCAGTAATTCTACGGGAATATGTGTTCAAAATATTCTCAACCCCATCAACACACATGCTAGAATCTTGCACGGATTGCAAGATAAATAGATAAGGTTGATAAATTTTCTATTTGATCACATTTTGTCCCAAATACTATTCATCCGAATGAGAAGTAGTAAAAAACTTTTTACATTTTGAATTTTCCAAACTTATTTCGTGAAGCACGAGTTGAGCGAATTTGTATTTCAACGATGGCTGTCCAGGCAAGCTGCTGGTCCAACGTTGTGTTTCTTCTGCGCTTCTGTGAAGCATGAAACTGTGATGAAGCTATAATGAAGCTGTGATGAAGGTACAATGGAGATGTGATGAAGCTACAATGGAGCTGTGATGAAGTTACAATGGAGATGTGATGAAGCTACAATGAAGCTGTGGTGAAGCTACAATGGAGCTGTGATGAAGCTGTGATGAAGCTTTGACACTGGTTCGGCTTCATTCAAATCTAGAGCCCAACTTGAGAACTGAGATTCGCACACATCAGATCGGGTGGTGAAACACTTCCCTCTCCAGCTCGGCATTCTGACTCTCAAACAAGCATAACAATGATGAACGTTTTCTTATGACATTAGAAATACGTAAAATGAGAATATAACGTACGTAAAGCCTGCAAACAGAACTCTTTACAAGACCACTGTACAAACTTACATTGGGGCGCACCTGAAGCAAGAAACGAGGATGTGATTGCAATCAAAGCGGCGGCTGAAAGAAGCGAGGGGTGCGGGCGGCGGCCGGTCGTAGGAACACAAAACTGGCGGCCCAAAAGGCAGGGCTGCTCCGGCCCTCACTAAAGGGGAGCTGTTGTGCTGTGGCTGCTGCTGCTGCTGCTGCTGTTTCTGCTGATGCTGTTTCTATTGCTGCTGTTTCTGATGCTGTTTCTGTTGCTGCTGTTTCTGCTGCTGTTTCTGTTGCTGCTGCTGTTTCTGCTGCTGGCTGCTGCTGTTTCTCTTGCTGCTGCTGTTTCTGCTGCTGTTTCTGCTGCTGCTGCTGCTGTTTCTGCTGCTGGCTGCTACTACTGTTTCTGTTGCTGCTTTTTCTGCTGTTGTTTCTGTTGCTACAGTTTTTGCTGCTGTTTTTGCTGCTGCTGCTGCTGCTGTTTCTGCTGTTGATTGCTGCTACTGTTTCTGTTACTGCTGTTTCTGCTGCTGTTTCTGCTGCTGCTGGCTGCTGACGGAATCGTAACAGCCGTGGGTAGCAGCAAGTGTGTAGCAGCAAGTAGATAGCAGAGAGTGTAGCAAAGGCGTGTAGCAGCCGAGTGAAGCAGCGTAGGTTCCAGCGTGTGGGGAGGGTGTGTTGCAGTGAGGGCAACTGTGGCGTGTAGCAGTCGTGTGTGCGTGTGTGTGTGTGTAGCAGCTGGTGAGTAGCAGCATGTATGAAGCAGTCGAGTGTAGAACTAAACGGACAGGACATAGACATACAAACGCATTGCTTCAGTCTGACAGCGTTGACGTAACAAAAATTTAAAAGAGGGAATTTCATTAAATAAAAAGTCAGAACTGACACTCTAGGAGCTGGGTATGACGTCAGCGTTTAGCTGAGGCTGCTGTAGACTCGGACGGAATATCGACAGCTTCTGTGTGTGTGTGTGTGTGTGTGTGTGTACTTATATGTGTGTACTTATATGTGTGTACTTATATGAGTGTACTTACATGTGTGTACTTACTTGAGTGTGCTTATATGTGTGTACTTATATGTATGTACTTATATGAGTGTACTTATTTGTGCGGTCCCCCATTACAGTAGTTATTGAGCTCCGAATACCAGAAATTGCTGACCCGCTGAAGTAAGCAATTTCTCTGGCAGGGTGGTGCAAATGTGGTGGTCATACGCGCACACACACACACACACACTCATGTATATAACTATATATACATCAAACGCTTGAGAAACAGTCCTTCCTTGGCACATGTTCGATCAAAAATAGTGCCGAATTTTGTTGATACAAGTTTTTTATTTACCGTTTCGATATTTCAAAAATTACCAATAGTTTCAAGATCGAAAAGTTTAAACAGATGACAAATCGTCATTTCTAAAATGACTTGTCATCTGTTTGAACACTTAGATCCTAAAACTATTGATAACTTTATAAATATCGGGAAGTTAGATAAAAATCTTATCTTAACACAAATTGGCATTATTTTTAACCAAACAAAAATTTGTATATAAACGTTTGCATATATAAGAATTTAAATATACACATAGAGGTGGTGCGAAATAGATTCGTATGCGTTGAGAGCTGCCTGCGGCTGCAATTCCCAGTCCAACTTTTTCGCCGCCTGCATGCATGTTTTTCGCCGCTCAAGTAATTAAATCGCTTGGGCGGCAAAAACATGCATGCTCCGGCGAAAAAGTCAACTGGGAAGGACTGTCCGTATAAGGCCGGCCAGCGCTTCATCAATATACAAAATACCAAAATTCACTCCTCATAGTTTCAGATTGATACAATGAGCTCCCGCCCATTGAGTCACCCTGAGGAGTTCATACTCGGCTTCATCGTTGAGGAGAAGACCTAAACTGATCGAACACAATTACTGTGAGGCTTCTAATTTATTATTGTTAGACCAACGCGTGGACACTCGCATCGTTCAGAAAATTCTTGAGAGATTTTATACGCAGCTTCCGTAATTCCAAAGTTCCGTCGAGACTTTGCGCCGCGATCAGGTTTGCCATCGGAAATGTTGCCATGTTGCCAGGAGGCGTAGCCAGCATGTTGCCATTATGCGTAGCCAGCATGTTGCCAGGAGGCGTAGCCGTCATGTTGCCAGTAGGCGTAGCCAGCATGTTGCCAGGAGGCGTAGCCAGCATGTTGCCAGGAGGCGTAGCCGGCAGCTGGCAACCAGGTGGCGATGGGGAAAAGCTGCCAGAATTAGGCCTCCTTAGCTTCTATCTGGAGATCATGAATAAATTGTGGCTTGTAAGCCTAGATAACTTCTGCAGATATGGCGTAGGCCTGCGACTGAAGAGATGAGAGCGCCTCCTGCCTTGTTGTAGCTGCGCTCCCTGGGATGTCTTGTTCCCTCGGTTGTGTGGCACACGGCACTCATGTACTTGTGGTGTGTGTGTATTTTTATGTGTGTTGCTCATGCGTCGGTGTTTGCGTGCGTGTGTATTTTCATGTGTGTTGCACATGCGTCGGTGTGTGTGTGCGTGTGTATTTTCATTTGTGTTGCACATGCGTCGGTGTGTGTGTGCGTGTGTATTTTCATGTGTGTTGCACATGCGTCGGTGATGTGTGTGCGTGCGTGTGGGCTCATCTCTTCGTCACAACAGCACGCACATAGTTGTTCGTTTCATTTAGGAGTTTATGTTTCGATCTTTTTCATATTCTTTGAAGTAAATAGACATCTCTATATGCCAATTGCAGGACAATTATTTAGATTCGTTGAAGATTCCCCAGCCAAAAATGACAAAAAAAATTAGTTGTTCAGGACATTTTTGCTGCAATGAGGTGTGTCAGAGTAAAATGTTGGCGCCAAGTCGTGATGTAGCGGCAGATCTGACGCTAACTCTCACTGCAGGTCATCTCCTGGCCGCGGAACGGATATTTCAAACGTTCCTTAAGCTCGATGCCCTCCACCACATAAGCTGTGGAGCCGGTGTGAACATTTCACTATCTTTCCATTGTTATAACTCTCCGTTGAAGTAATTTTTTGTTCCATTTTTGGGTTATCTCCATTACTAAATAGTCGTGATGGCTCTGACGCTTTAGGCGCGCATCATTCTAAATCCCAACATGTCCTCAAAACGGAATGCCGTCCCACACACGGCTGCGTGACGACAGACTGACAACCAATGGAGACAACCGTACTCCACGTTTGTAGACAACCGTACTCCTCGTTTGTAAACAACCGTACTCCACGTTTGCTTGGCCGTAGTGTCCTCAGGGAAAAGAGATCTCTAGGAGGCACGACTCAGCTCACCGCGTTAGGCGGCGAGCTGAATTAATAAATAGCCTTCATTTAGATATTTTTCAAACTAAGCTTATGTACAAATGTTACTATATGAACTACGCTATTGATTAAGAAAATAGAAATAAATGCTGCAACTCGAGGCGGGCAAAATCGAGGCCCCGAGCTACGGGCAATTGAAAACTAAAAGGCCTGGCCCTGGCCTGCACCTGTTGCACCTGCTCTGACCAACGCAGAATATCCAAGAACCGCAGGACGACCTTAAACTGATATGTGCGGAGAGTTAAACTGAAGTTCAACATCCAGCTCAAATTAGAGTTTTTTTTAGACAATTTCGAAAATTGCGTTCGGAAAATAGAATCTGCCTTTATTTAGTTTTCATTGTGTATTTGTGAGAATTGAGTCAGTGACTGCAGGCAGCATTATGAAAATCCCCTCAGTGACCACCGGTGGGTCACGTCGCACTGAAAATGTCAATATATCACGTAACTGCTGCAGCGCGGCAGTTGCGTCCAGTGATGGCGGCTGCGCTACTCGATGCGCTTTTGTCTCTTGTTTTATGCAGTCTCTATTTTCCTAGATCGACTGAGATCTGCACGTCGCTCATTCATGCATACTCCATCTTTCTGTTTCTATCATCAGTTTGTTTACTGGAAAAATAATGAAATAGGGAATAAAGTTTCATATGTACAAAATTAATTCTGATGATCTAATCAAGATACATGGCTTGTGATGCACTGCGCTCAGATGTAAATACTTTGGCAACTCTAGTAGTTGCTGGTAAATAGTGAAGGTAATATGTCTGCCCTCATATCAGTATTGCGAGCAAAGATTTCTTGATGATAATAGAGCTTGAAATATAAATTCAGTGTTCCTGCTACATACTAAAGTGATAAAAAACAGACAATTCGAATAAATGTAATATTAGCTACAAATTAGCTATTACTATTATTATTATTAGCTAATGTTAGCTAATATGTCCAGTTTGAGTTTCATTTCGACGCAAAGATGCAAGTTATGATGCACTACAATAACAACCTTCATTTAAATTTTTTTTAAGCCATGCTTAAGTTACCACCATATGACCTACGTGATAGATTAATAAAATAGAAATAAAATCTGCAACTTGGAATTGCTACTCATACCTAAGTGAGCATAGCGGATGAATTGACGAACAACAATGCTCAGGCTCCTCCGAAGTTCACACACATCTCGCACACTTGATGTAATTTCGCATTTTATCACTTCTGCTATTAGATCGCCTATGGTATCGACCGCGAAGGTAGTTATCCTCTTTTCTTAGAATTACCTTTGCTTTTCAACTTTCAATAAAATTCCTTCATTCAGTACATGTTTTATGCACACTCGTATTTATTTGGAGACGTAAATAAACATGCTTGTTGTTCACAGAGAAAAAATACTCATATTTTCGTGAGGATGAATGAAGTGAAGGTAGGACAACTTTGCATGTACGCTAGCTACAGAGGACTATTTAGTTTCCAACAATTTAAATTAATTTTTATTTGTTCAGATCAACATAGAACTTCACGGAAAATGTTATGGCTTTAAAGTAGCATGCAATTTTTTAGATATAATTAGAATGTCCTTAATTTCAAATTTTCAAACTAAGAACAGGGTCAGTTCAATAGAACGTCAATTCAAGAATAGAATGTCGATTCCAGAATAGAATCTCCTAAACCAGGTTTCCCAAACACAAAATTCTTCTCGTTTATCTGGCCATGCGTGTGTTCGAAGGAACGCCCCCTGTTGGTTGTTATCTGAACCAGTAGCCGATGACTGGTGGGGCACTATCGAGACGAAGCAAGAAGCAAAATATGTCAGCTAAAGAGCAAACAAAGCGAGCAAAGAGTAAACAGGGCGCCAGCAAACAGTCAACAGAGCAAGACGCTCTGAACCAACGCTGCCGCCGTCCCCTAGCAAACAGCCTGATCAATGAGCGGCGCTCTGTAATGAACGACTCCACCAGCAAAAGCAGAGCTTCACAAAAAAACGGCAGGTCTGAACACCACCGCACTATCTCAACAGTAAGCAATGGAATGAGGCAGCATCCTCATACTTTGCTCCAGCACTAAAAATGCGTGTGAAAAGAAGCGACTGTCTGGAAACGGTAAAGACGCTCAAACCCAGGGGGTAGTAGCGAAATTTATGAGGCTTTGCTGAAAGACATACGTACAAGAACGACTGGTATGCCCATTATGTCCTCGTTTTATTTTTGAGACGCCTTAGGTAAAGCAACACCAAAAGATTTTCTGAATAAACGTTGCAGAAAAACTAACGCTCGAAGGTACCGGGAATCTCTGATTCTCGAAAGTAGGGCACAGCATTTCGTCATGATTCCTTCGTCTTTAGAACAAGAAACTGATGTCGGCCTCAACTGAGCTACAGGAAATAAACGTACAAAATTACAACGTTCTGTTTTTGACAAGATTCGGGTATTCATGTAGTTCTGTTTAAATTTGCTCGTACATAAACTCTTTTATTTTGAAAAGGCAGGAGGGTAAAATTTCAGGCTTTTGCGCAAAGGGCTGGAGGACAGAACAAGTAGAGGGCTGGAGGACAGAACAAGTAGAGGGCTGGAGGACAGAACAAGTAGAGGGCTGGAGGATAGAACAAGTAGAGGGCTGGAGGATAGAACAAGTAGAGGGCTGGAGGATAGAACAAATAGAGGGCTGGAGGATAGAACAAGTAGAGGGCTGGAGGATAGAACAAGGGCGAAACGAGCGGTAACTCCTACCCGTTGTTTCTGGCTCACGATTATGATTTCGTTAACCTTAAATTTTAAAACTGGAGCTTTATCCTCCTCTGATCATCCCATCAAAAAAAAAAAGCGAGGCCAAAAATATTCACACACGCGCATCATACTAACTTTGCAAGACTTTTTGCTATTCCCACTGAGCCACGTTTTCAACTGTGATGACAAACCAATCTACATACTCACTCTTGTTGGCTGTACGACGACTTCTCTCGCCACGAGTGCAGCTTAGTGAGGACGATTTACATTGCATGCTTCCCTCCTGAGGACGATTGACGTGTTTCTCTCCCTCCAAGTCGTCTGCTGCCTGCGCGTGTTGACTACACTTGAGGCGCGAGCTACAAGTGCGACTGAAGCCAACAGTTGGAGTGCTGCCTCAGCTTGAGCCGTGTAACTGAGGCGAGAGCAGTTGGAGTGCTGCCTCGGCTCGAGCCTGAGCTCAAGCACTAGAAGCCGTACGAGGTGACGGAAGCTCCAACAGGTTGCCGCGTGCACGCTCAGTATTCCTCACTAATGCCATTATCTTAAATAGACACTAACGTCAGCTCACGTTTCGCTTGCAGCCAAACGCAAGCTTCCACTTACGCTGGAAGTTGTGCTTGAGTCATGTGTACATGGGATGCGCTACGCGTACACACTACATTCGGCGGTTAATATGTGTAGCGGATAGTATACTTTATAAATAATAATAACATTGTATAGTACGAACGACCTGTAGTAAGGTGGTCGGTTTAAAGTTAACATTCTGATTTGTTGAAAAATGACGTCGCAATTGGAAATCATTACCACGATTAATACGCTGTAGGGTGAGTGTCTAGAACTACAGACCGGATGCTAAACCCAGTCTTACTTTTTTTGCCGGAACATGCATATTTTTCGCCGTCCAAGTGATTTAAATACTTAGGCGGCGGAAAAGTTAGACTGGGAAGGAGCGACTTGTATTTTACAAAAGCGAAGCCGAGCTTGAGCTGCTCTCTCAGTGGGTGCTGGATGTGAGACCATTTTATGCCATGCTCGTTTGACAATTTTACACAATTTCAAATTGGAAAGATTGCAAAATTATGACGCACAAATCAATTACGAGATTTAAGCCCTCATTTTGCACCGATTACAACGGTTGCAAAATTAAGGAGCATTACGAACGAGGTTTGCAAAGTTTTGGTGCGTTTCAAATACGAATATCAGGTCATGCGAATGTGAGGTAATAAGGAGGAAATCTATCAATGTAAAATTAAAGATATCGAGGCTAGAAATCTTCAAAAAACTATGACGCTCCGCTTCAATTGATCATTTAATGCTGCTATTTCTTTTCCGAAAACAAAAACAAAAAAATGAATGTGTGTCTTAACGTAGCCCTGAATGGCTAGAAAGAAAATAAAGGAAGGCTATTTTCAGTATATATGAGTGTAGGCCGCAGCAGAAATATCTTGAGAATTCAAACATTCTTCATTCATGAAACGAACCCAAAATGTTCTAATTTTCGTCCCATTTCTGTTGAAATCGAGAGCGCAAAAGACAACACGGGCCCAAGAACAGATGGCAAATTCAGTGATATTATGACAGGGATTATAATTAGCCGAGCTGGTCTCTCTTTCTTGGTTCTGCAGGCGACATGGTAATGAAGGTCGCTCCGTTGTCCCTGGCTGGTACAAAGAAGGCGAGCACAATGCTGGTTCGCGACACAATTAACCTAATGTAGACGCCCAGGCCGAGGGACGTTCTACCCTTCTCGCTGTTTTTAAAAACCCGTTACACGTAAAGTTTTTGAGACTCGGTGAATCGTTACGCAGCGAAACAAGCACACAGTAGAAAATTGTAAAGTATCGTTCACAAAGAAGGAAGCCCCTCAGCTCTTCGGGTTCTGTGATCTTGAAGGAAATTGCGCACTCTTCTAACGAGGGAGAAGTTCCTGTTGTGCACGAACGGAGCTGTTCGAATGCCCGCCTCTCCATTGGGTGAGCTGCAATTCCAGCCAACGATAAAATTGAGAACCAAATCCCAGCGAGGGATTCTAGAAAGCTGGCACAGCCTGCACCAAATTTGTGATGGCGAGTTGAAACTTTCCGTTGCTTTGTTTCTTATTTTGTGGGGAGCTTGCTCTACGTTCCTGTGCGGGCTGGTCTTGTTACTGCGAAGTACGCGGCTTTGTTACAGTTCTCTATTACAATAATTAGATAACAATGTTCATGGTGCAAGCGTCATTGTCAGATCAAAAATAAAAACAGCAGTTAGTAAACTAAAGGCGTCATTCTCACCTCCAAAACAAAAAAAGCAGTCGGCAAACAAAAGGCGTCATTATCACCTCCAAAACAAAAACAGTAGTCAGCAAATTAAAGGCATCATTGTCACCTTCAAAACAAAAACAGCAGTCAGCAAACTAAAATACTTAGTTTCAAGTGAGCGAGTGAGCAGAAATCCTTTTCTGGAAGGAAGAAATTTTCTCATCAGAGCAAATCCTACTTGCTGCTTGCTCTGAGGGACTTGAGGGAATCGCGCTGATTGGAGGCCGCTGGAAGCCAGCCAAAGTTTGGCAGGAGGTCTTGTTCTCACAAGCGCCTGGGGGCAGTGGACACAAGTGGTCCCGACCCGAGTTGGGTCGAGCAAAACTGCGCCCTGCGGCCCGTAGTTTGGGTCGAGGTGCTGAGCGCTGCTGCTTAGTTCGAGGTTTGCTCTTGTCCTTATTCAATACGGTGTGTAGTTAAATGGAACATTCGTGTAATTTTCTTTCCTTTCTTGAGGTTAGTTTAGATTTCCGTTACTTCAATTTATAATTCTGCAATTCTGCTTCAATTCATAAACACAAAACTCGCTATCTATCGCTGCTCCCGCCTACCTCTCCGCTCGACACCCATAACACGAATGCGTAAGACCTGGTTTTCTCAACGAGTTGGTTCCATAAAAAAGGAATCAGTAAGAATGAAAGATTAAAACCTATTCAGGGAGCTCGAGCGCATGATGAAAATATCGAATGAAGTTTAGAAAGAAAGGTCTCTAAAATTGGAATTTTAATTTAATGCTTAAATACTTTACGTCGAATCATGAAAGAGTTGTTATAATTCTTGCATTTCTGCTCTTGTGTTTTGTTTCAACATTTTTATTTCAGAAGTATATTCTTAATCAAGTAATTCACAAAATTTGATGCTGATGACTATGACAGGAATTCATTAAGAGTTTTGAGTTTCGAGTTTGTTTGCATAACTTTAGATTCTTCGCTTTGATTACGAGGGTTTATACTAGTTAGTGAAAGATGAACTTATTTGTGCAGACGAAGCTCTCGCGAGTCCAGGGAGCGAGACAAAGTAAAGCAGAGGAGGACAGAAAAGGCTCACTCATTACAGGGCAGTCTGTGGATCGTAAAAGAGTGTACCTCCCTCGAGAGGTGAGGCCTGGCCTCTTAGTAGATTGCTTGCGTCCAAATACGAACCTCTCATGATAAAGAGAGCATGCGCCGGAAAATATTGGCTCGGCCTTTGATGCCCGTGAGCTCTTCACGAAGCTCGTCGTGCAGAGATGCCTCTACATGTCATACATGTCATACATGTCATACATGTCATACCGATCGCGGTCAACCGTACTCATCATAGTCTACATGGTGACTTCACTATATTTACTGCACACCATTAATACGTGGTGACTTCACTATTCCATATTACGGTTTACTTCTTTATACTGAACTTCCCTATTCCATATTGCACTTCAGTCTTCATTTTGCGTTTCACTATTCTCTATTGCTCTTCACTACTTCATTTTGAACTTCACTATTCTATACTGCACTTAACTATTACGTGGTGACTTCACTATTCCATATTGCGCTTCACTATTTCATTTTACACTTCACAATCTCATATTTGACTTCACTAATCTATATCGCATCTTACTCAACTATTTTGTTTGCAGCTAACTTTGTTATGCAACAATAATGTATGAACGTTCCAGAAGTGCAGTTTCTGTTTTCATTTAAATTTTACCCGCGAAAGAGTGGATTACAAACGAAATTGACAGTTTTAAGGTTTTCAACTGGCTCACCAGTAAGTCACCCTTATTTTTCAGCCTGTCTTATCCCACTGAAAAAAATCAGGCTCACCAAATACACGAAGCACATATTTGTTCTGAGAGATTCTACCACAGTAGAAGGTCAATTTACAGAATCCGGTGAGTGAGCTGCCAAGCGACCTCATTCCCCCGCCGGCAGATCGCAAGTTCCGTCAAGCAAAAGCGCGAGAAAATGGGAGAAAAAATCCTGGTGAGCGCATGGATCCACGGCGGTAAATCGCGCCGCTGCCTGCCTTTACTGCACCCATCTGCATGTGAGCGCCATCTCTGTGCTGTGCTGTGTGCTGTGATGATGTGTGTGCAGTGATGGCGTGTGTGTGTGTCCATCACTGCACAGTGCTGTGCTGTAATGGTGTGCGTGAAAGCAGCATCACTACACGGCTTCTGCAGTGGATGCGTATTTTTCAAAATAAGTCGTTTAATCAACCCAATTTCAGTTGATGCTTTGCCGAAAAAATCACTTCATCATTTCTGTTAGCCCGGTTGGTATTTTCCAACCGTTCGCTTGTTGACTGCTTAAAGAAAAGCTTTATCCTTCCACAACTATCTCGGATCTCGGCCTTAAGATCATTTCAAGGGACGCATTTTAAAATGTAATTGATAATTTTTGAGCTCTTTTAATGATATCAAATTGACATTAAATTGCTGGGAAATGATGACTATGCAAATATTTAATCTTAGAATAGTTTTATTTCTCAGTCCTACATTCGAGTCGACTTGCCCCAACCTGATCCATAAGAAAGAAAACAAGGAAGCTACATTCGGTGTCGCAGCATACTTTCCCCTTGGCATGCTGGCACCAACTTCATGCAGGATTTTGAAATTCTAGAAAAATAGCAACTTGGAACAACAAATTCTCCTACTCTACCATTACACCAACATTTTTTGAATAAGTTCTCCATGAATGAAAGTTGAATGTCATGTTTCAAGCGAGAGCACGAGGCACGGCTTCGAGAAACGCTGGAATCGGCGTCTGTACCGACGCGTTTGCTGCCATTGTTGTCTCGAGCGACAAGCCCAAAACTTCTATCGTCGCAACCGACACTCGTCTTTCCATTTTCGTCAGCCGCGTCTGAAGTGGAGCAGAATGAGCAGGCCCTCTAGCGCGGAGCCGTGGCAGTCGCAGTGTGTATGCCTGGTGCTGCCACTATTTGCCTTTCTGCTCTCGTTGACAGAGGGCGACAATCCTCCTTCCTACCCCAATCCCCTCCACCACCACCGCAATGCCTTCCCCCACCACAATCCTCCCGTCACAAGCCCCTCCACCACCACAATGCCTTCCCTCACAATCCCTCCACCACAATTCCCTCCACCGCAATCCCCTCCACCACAATCCCTCCACCACAATCCCCTCCACCACAATCCCCTCCACCACCACTACAATGTCTTCCGCCACCACAATCCCCTCCTTCACAATCCCCCCACCCCAATTCCCTCCACCACAATCCCCCCACCCCACTTCCCTCCACCACAAACCCCCAACTCTCCCCCCACCACAACCCCCGGGTTTCGGAGGTCTGAGAGCTTCGCTGATCCCGCCATTTCTCGCCTCCCTTGCCTCCTCGACCATCTGTTGCATGAATGCCGTCGTGTGCTGCCTTCACCGCACATCTTTATTCTTATCCAATGTAGGATCGAACCTGCGTTCCTATCACCATGCGCCACATGGAAATGGATTCAAATGCTGTTGGCACCAAAGCATGCAAGCTTAGAAGCTTAAAAGCTGCTGTGACAGTTTCACATCGTTCAAACGTTAAAACATAAAATTTCATGTTTGCGTATACTTGTTAACTTCATGTGCTAATCGAAACCAAACGTTATCGCTAATATCATTGAATTTAAACCACTTACTTTCAGCCAACGAAAGGCTTCATTTACGTTTTGCTCAGCCATTTCCATTAAAGGTCCAGATTTCACTTTACGTCTGGCATTTGTCCAAATCAGGCAAGAATATTTTCGCTGTGAACCGATCTTTAGCATTTTTGAGTGTTAGAATAAACTGATTTTGAAAGTCTTACACGGATATAACTTTTGTTTCATTATTGAACGCTACCGCAAACTTTGCCGGCGGTGGCACCTGGCACCAAAACTTGAACAGCTGCGACATTTCGCATTGGAAAGCGGGGCTTGCTGCCGTGTCTGCTGCTATTGCTTGCCCGCCTCACCCCGCCTCACCCCAGCCTCACCCCACTTCACCCAGCCTCACCCCAGCCCCACGCAGCCTCACCCCAGCCTCACCCTGCTTCACCCAGCCTCACCCCAGCCTCACCCCGCTTCACCCAGCCTCACCCCAGCCTCACCCCGGTTCACCCAGCCTCACCCCAGCCTCACTTTGCCTCACCCAGCCTCACCCCCGTCTCACCCCCGTCTCACCCTCGTCTCACCCCAGCCTCACCTGCCTGTATCAGGTCATAGAAGTCATTAATATTCTGAAATATGACTCGACTTCAGATGATTATGAGTTTGAATCATCACAAAATTTAGAACAAAGCAGTAACTGTGAGTGAGTTCATCGATTTGCCTCACAGAATAATATTCAATGAGCTAGCTATTTAGTCTCGAATATTACGACAGTCCTTGCTGTATAGATATGTACCAACTAGCTGATGTTACTGGTCCGAGACTTTTTTGTCCTCGCTACTTTTGTAGCCGACATTGGAGCAGCTTAGTTGATCGAACCGCTGATGAGCTGCTGCTCAATTTCCATCAGCGCTTTTCCTTAGCATTCCGAGTGTTCAAGTTTAACAATTATTAATTTTTTTAAATTACAGAACTAATCATTTTTCGGACCCAGAAAACTTTCAAATAATCAGGTTTGTTTGAGTTAGGTAACTTTGAATGTAAATCAACGGTCCTTCATTGCGAGCTGAGCTTTAATGCTGCGCGTTTTTAATTGGGAAGGAAAAATTTCTTTGGTCACTCGTAAAGCCTCACTTTATAGTGGAATAATTGCGAAGTTAAGAGTACATGTGACGGTGTCGTCACAGTCACTCCCTCCTTATTTCTTCACAGATAGTAAGTCACACAATGCATGAAATGGCACCTTCTGGAATCTTGCTAAATATTTCTCTCGTATTTCCACCGCATAGCTGCTCGAAGAATGACTGCACGCAAACCTTACTCACTTTACGAGGCAAAATGCCACCTGTTGCAGATGTCATGTGACATATTTCGCTCACAAAATGTGATCGAAATAATCAAGTTTGCTAATTTGTGTTAAAAACAAGTGTCCGCCAGCGATATCTCCATTTAACAAGCACCCCACGTGTTGCGCCACATGTGTACCAACAGGTAGATGGTACATGCCGGTGTAAATGAATGACATTTTATCTGTTTAGTGACCTTTTTAAAAAATAACTGTTCTCATATGAGCTGAAATGTTATCGTGCAATGGTATTTTTTATACTTGTTAGAAAGAATTAAAATTTATTCGAGCAGTAAAGTCGATATCCATATTCTGTTTTTTACGAGATGAACGTGTTAAAAAAAGTCACTTACATACCCAGTGTGCGCTCCGCACTGCCAGTCTCCAAGCGTAGGAGCAGCTGACTCTCTGTAAATTATCTCTCAAGTTTCGGTTTTGTTTGGCTTTTGTTCCTCTCAAAAGTGCGGACACGAAACGGTCCTTGTTCCTTCGCAAAGTTTTAATTGATCACTTCATCTCCATATTATTTTTGTGAAGCTGCGAACCAAGTTCACAATTTTCGGGCCGTCGAATGGAATGGCTCTTCATTCGAAAGCTCGTTTGTTCAAAACTTTCTGAACGGAATATTTCACGGAAATTATCGTGTGCTTTCGGTCTTTTCGTTCAGAATCTTTCAAGAAATCTTCCTAAAAAATCCATTGAAGTTGGCGTGCTCAGAGGGCGCATTTATGTCATTGCGTGAGCGGAATACATGATATCGAACGCGCAAGATTTTGCGAGGCTAAAGTTAACTTTCTTGAGAGAAAAGTTCTTGCTTTATTTTCAAAACCGGATGTGCAGGTCGTCCCACAAAAACCCGCACCGAGTTTTATTTTCCCGCATCAGTAATACCTTTTCTGTAGGTTAATTTTGAAAGAAATTAAATGCTTATGGTATTCTTATGATGTTATTACTGGTACGGGAAAATAAAAACTCGGTTCGGGTTTTGTGGGACATACCGTACGGATCACAAAAGAAATGTCGTTAGGGCATTTAATACTTTTTCATCATGGAGGTCCTATCGTGTATTTTAATGAATGTAATTTGTACAATGAAATACCTCCTTAGAGTTCAATGGTTCAGGTATGAATGCAGGAAAATTACCATCAAACTAACATACTTACAAAAGTAATTTTTAAATATTTTGCCTGGAGGAAATGTGACAGTAAAATAATACTCTACATAAAAAATACTCATTTGGGAAATTTTGTTCCATATCTATTTGCCATGGCATAGCAAAAAATCCAATTTTACGTACCATTTCACCTCATGCAACTATGAAGAGCGAATGTGAAACGCCTGATCGCAGGAATCTTGAAAAATTTGAGAATATCATTTAGCAAGTCGCTAAAATTTCTCAAACTGATCGTGCAGATCTGTCCGCACACAGTTTGACATTTGAACAAAGTTTTGTCCCACAAAAACAAGAATTATACTCGGTAGCTTATCCGAAGCTCGCAGCGTTGCTAAGCCGTTGAATTTCTGGAATTCTTTGCGCTAGCAAAACTCGACGAACACTGGAAGATCCTAGCCAAGTTGATGATGTAGGATTAATTTATAGGCCGCTTTGATGAGCACTGAACCGCGGTACGCTCCCTTCATTTTTCATGGAAATTTTATGGGCCGTGAGAGGTTCTAAATTACTTGACGGCTATCCTGCTTCTGCCTACCGGCGCCAGCTTAACAATTCTCTCGCATTTTCAGCGACTTATTTTCTACCTTTTGACACGCTGAAAATACCGAACAAAAATACATTGTTCTCCAATAGACGTATCATGTTTACTCAACTCTGGCATAACATCTGACGCTAAAAATTTGATGAGAAGTTAGAGTTTGGTGATAAGTCGCTGATTTTGCCAGAGTTGATCATAACGCAGTCGATGACGCAGTCATCTTCTACCTCAGTATAATCATTTCGCTTTTTTGAATAGGCAAAATTCAACTCTAAGCGTTTTGTTTCAATAGGAGAATCTGAGATCATCGTAACAAAAACTACAACGCTTGACTTCGCTAGGAAGCCATGAGCGCAGTGAAAAGCCTCCGAGCAACAAATGCATCAGCACTTGAAAGATCTTTTTAGACGAGCGCAATGCGTCAAACTTTACTGCAAGCTGCCTGCTCCTCAAAACATGCATTTATCTATTCATGAGTCCATCGATAAATTATTCATAGATTTCAATATACAAATTTTCACAGGCAAGCTTCCTTTGGAAGTCCATCAGGCAGCCAATTCAAATTACTTTTTTTTAGGTGACATTCATTATTTTACGAGTGTATTGCCAAAAATAAAAAGGCAAGTCCATTACACGTTTGATGAAATATCTGAATTGCATCATTCCCGAAATCACGTCGGATGAATGAAAGTAGCTTATGGGACGTATGAAGTATTTTGCCCAGCAAATTGACATCAAGTTTTCAATGACTACACAGAAGCAAACTCTGTATTCTACACAGCTTATCGTTAGCATACGTAAAGGAAGAGCCTCGTGCCAAGGGTACGTACCATCTTACCGGAAATATAAACGAGGCAGACGTGATGGACACTATGGGATTTCCAGCTCCTAGGTCTGGGTGATTCAAAGCCTTTAGCAATTTCAGGAGATTTGGGGGGCACAGACGCCGAATTTCGAGCGCGCCGTTGAGTGTTCTAGGAGCGAGACTTCTATGTGAGAAAACTAACTCTTTCTTCTTTGTAATTTGTTCTCCGTTTTTTCGCGAGATTTCAACCGTGCATTTTTTAGGGTATTGAACTTTCATTTTCCACGATACGTTCTTCCCCAAAGCTTTAAAGGAAAAATCATCTCACTGGTGTTCTTTCGACTTACTTCTATTTGGTTTCAGGGAAACTATGTAGGAACCTGTCATCGCATGTCGCTCTATCTCACACCGAGAGCATTTTAAAATCCTTCTAGCAAAATGGAGACGTCGGCAGTGACTGGTAGAGTACAGTAAACAAAGTAAACACAACTAAAGCTTTGCCCAGCAACCAGAGAATGGACAATAGGCTCTTTCTGTTGTCATACGTTGTTCAAGTTTATTCTATTCTATGTATTTTAATCTATTCTATTCCTCTCTGTTCTGTTTTATCCTGCTTTGCCGAGAGTATTTTCAGAATCCTACTTGAAAATTGACCCGTAGTAAAATAAAGTTAACAATGTAAACACTGAACTAAAGCTTTGCACAACAACCAGAGAATGAGCAGTAGGGTCTTTCTGTTGTCATACGTTGTTCAAGTTTATTCTATTCTTTTCAACTCTGCTCTGTTCTACTCTACTCTGTTCTGTTTTGCTGCGCTCTGCTCTGCTCCGTTCCAATCTGTTCGGTTCCATTTATTCTAATTCTATTATTTTCTATTGCACTTCACCCAAGACAGGCCCACAATTTGACTGCGCCACAACTGCAGCGGCGCGGCGGCAGGCCGGCCCCTCGCTGCCGGCAGCGACCGCCAATATCGAATTAGTTCTTTTTGAAGGGCATTTGAATGGCGTTTGGCTGTTGCGGCTGCGTGGCCTCCGCCAAAAAGACAACACTCGTTGCCCGGACTACCGAGCGGGCCTGCGCGGAATACCGAACAGTGAGCTCGCATGATTCCAACCAACTCGACTTTTTACGATGCGTTGTACTAAACGAATGCACTTTCATAAAAGTTTAAATTTTTGTCACCACGTGATTCCCTAAAAACGGGAAGTATAAATTTGAGATGAGGGCATTTGTAAAAAAATGAGCTTCCATTTTTTCAGCTTGTACAACTTAGCCTGAGTTGTATCAAGTCGACTAAAAATATTGTCTGAACCGTACACGGAGTGAATGATATTATTTTCATTTTAAAAGAATACACGTGCTAACATTCTTCTTCCTTATTTTTCGCCAAATTTTTATTATTTTTAACAGGAAACTTTGAAAGATAGCAGCAGACCTGTATCTGCTGCCATATCTTGTTCACAATTTACATGGAAAAGATGAGCTACGATTGCCTTCTAGCTTACTGGGATAAGTTTTGTAATATGAACGGTAAAACAAACGACATTTTATGAGTTGTTACAGCAGAAATAATTTACTGAATAGGTGTGGCGACATGCTCTATGTGTGACTGTGCACCATGTGTGGAGGACTAGTCACCTACTGATTAGAAACCTATCACATTCAGGAACTTCCCAATAAACCTTTAACATATGATCAACTTGTGCATGGATTCATGTTGAGTTTAAATTTTTAGCGCCCTCTTATTTGTGTAACTTCCAAAAAATTGTTGCGCTATGACAAAAAAGTGACATAGAAGAACGGATGATTCTATTTATTTTGTACATGTATCAGAGTACGCTGGAAAATCCTTGTCTATTTCACCACGCAGTCACCCCGAATGAAGGATTTAGAAGCGGAACAATGTTTGAAAAATGTTCGATTATATTGAAAAATTAAAACTGCGGTTTAAACTCTAGTCATTCTAAATGAATGTGCATTCAGCAAATTTATGAGTCGAAACTTCAGTAATGAGAAATAATATGTTTATATATATCCTACATTACTCATTAATGATTCTAAATGCAAATGTGCTTGACAAATATCTATACATATAGAGTTTTGCATGTATACTCTATATAAAGTAAATAGGATTCCGCCTCACTTTTAGCCGCAGAAGAGGAGAAATGCTGTAATAATCCAATATACAAACCATCAGTGGATTTCACGCACGCGATCGAATCAGATAAGAGCCACGCGCGTTCCAATCCGTCGCTGTGGAATGGATTCCATTGGGAGACATCATTGCATTTAGCCGCCGCCATTAGAGGGTCCTGCCAGCACCACCTGCACCACGTGCACCACCTGCACCACCTGCACCCCCTGCACCGCCTGCACCACCTGCACCACCTGCACCACC
>JACJUY010003489.1:62132-85443 GCA_014220935.1 Platorchestia sp. MABIK
TCCCTCTTATACACCGATACTCCCTCTTATACACCGATACTCCCTCTTATACACCGATACCCCCTCTTATAAATCTAACTCAGAACACATCGTACTTCTTACAACTTGAGAAATAAAAAAAATTTAGACAAAAAATAACTGTACAGTTAGTTAGATAGTTAGTTAGTTAGTTAGTTAGTTAGTTAGTTAGTTAGTTATGCAGTTAGTAGCTAGTGCTGGCATTCATTTTTTTCGGAACACTTATGAAAAACGAAAAAAATGTACTTCTATTGTCAGGCGAGGTTACGTTCTCTTATATTTTGCTATAACAGGTGCCCAATGAAGTAAGTAACTTCATGCGCAAATTTGGGAACGTTATCTAGCTTAAAATTATTCCATAAACTTATTTGAAACTTTTCTTAAAAAGATCAACACTGTCTATTGCTTTTAAAATTATTTGCAAAATGAAATTTTTCACCTCCGAGGAATTTCGAACAGTTTTTGAAAAGTGCTGCTCGTTTTTCACTTTCATTCACTGAATTTCCCAGGCAATGCATTCCAGGTCCTATCATTTGAGTCGAAGGGACTCATTTGGTGTTGACTGACAGCAACCAACACCAACGTGTATATTTTTGTATTTTTAGGAATTTATTGACATTTCTTAACACATTGCTGCTCAAGTTAAACGAGACACTAAATTTTCAATGAGACGTCATTTTCTCATTAGTTATTTTTTCTGATTGCTTGCATTTGTCTATTTTTGAAACAGAGGTTAAATTAGTAGGAGAAAAACGAAACTGCAAATATTTAAATCATTTTTCTGCAGTCGGTAAAATTAACATTTACAAAAGTCGTGAACAAGGACCTCTCCAGTGCCCCTCCTCTTTGAGATTCCCGTCCCCGATACCCTAGCGTTGACGTATTCAAGTTCCCGATACCCTAGCGTTGACGGATTCAAGTTCCCGATACCCTAGCGTTGACGGATTAAAGTTCCCGATACCCTAGCGTTGACGGATTCAAGTTCCCGATACCCTAGCGTTGACGGATTCAAGTTCCCGATACCCAAGCGTTGACAGATTCAAGTTCCCGATATCCTAGCGTTGACGGCTCTCTCCCCTATCTGCAATCCTTCACCCGGCCGACCTCCGGGACTCGGCTCAGCTCGGCCCGAGATGTGCCTCCTCACGAGCGTGCGCTCGGCTGTTGTCGCCCAGTTCACACTCTCTGCCCATATAGGTTTCCAATAGTGCGGCATGAGTGCAGGGCCAGCAATAATACTCCGGTCGATACCAATATCAATGCCTGCTAACTGGGGCTGTTGCTGGCGCTCTGCTGCACCTGAGCCCCCGTCTGAGGTGCGTGCAAGCCTGACTTCTCCCTTCTCAAAGTTACCAGTTTCATTTAAAGCGGGAACGTCGCATGATTCTGGACTGAAGAAATCTTAATGTGCTTAAATCTGAAAGTGCTGCACATGAGCGTCGTCCGCATCTGAGGTACGTCGCGAGGACTTCTCCCTCAAAGTAACCACTTTCACTTAAGGAGGGAACATCGCATGAATGTGTAAGTAAATATTAATGTGAACATCCTATCAACGACATATTTTTGCAGCAGCAGTACCTGCTGGTACACTTCGATAGGCGAAAATCCATTTGCACATGTTTTCCAATCCATTTATTTCGAAAGGGGATCAATGTTATCGATCTGTCACTAAAAGAAGGAAAATACCATTCCTTCCCAGAATATTTGAGCACGAAGCTAGCACTGAGCGTTCAGGAGAGACATTGCTTTTACTCACAGCAGAACAACATTTTTGTGCTGTGATGTACTCAGGGAAGTGAAAAATTTATTTCGTATTCTTCCGATGATTTTAATCTATTGTCTCATGCTTAAAAAGATCCGTTCAATTTGCTACAAGCATCTTCACAAATTTTTATTATAATTACGTCTAGACGTTTCGAACGATCGTTAATTTTCGGGGTTTGAAGATTTTCGTTTTCATGTGAACTCTCATTTTTGTGTTCAGGGAAATTTTGAACGAAGTCATGTCAGAGACGACGGAATGGGCATTCAACCAGAATCAAAACGCGTTAATTGTATGCTTATCTCAGGCACAAAATGAACGGTTACAGGCTTTCAGGGAGATGTAGTTACATCGATTGGAGAGGTGTTTATCAGACACAGTTGAAGGCGGGGTGGCAGAAATCAGCTCGCGGAAGCCAGTCTGCCGGCAGACTACACACTGTAGAGAGACTCGAGGTGTTCTCGATGGTCTCCATCAAGTCAAGAAGCAAACATGAACGAATTTTCTCTCTGTTTCTCAGGGGTAAAATTCTACGAAAAAATCTAAAATTTTATTCGACTCGTAAATGATGTCGGGTAAATATTTGAGGGAGCTACAATCATTTTGAAAAGGTGCGTGGTATGAGATGTAACTGTCATTAACACATATAAGGGCCTACAATGAATGCCTACAATAAATGCAATATAATGGTTTTCGAACCTAAACTCGTCGCCACCAAAAACAACACATGCCTCAAAATGTCCGTACTGAGAATTTATGTTTTTTATATCGTCTGATTCTGTTTTTGCATTTGATTCCCATTTTTATTATTGTGATTGTAAATTTACTGAGAACGTTTCAGCCTGAAGATGATGTTCGTACATCGAAGCGTTGTTTGTTATAAATAGACAATGATATCGAATTTTATAGAGCAAGTGTTTTAGTAACTATGATACGCAATTTTCTTCGTCTTTTACCGCGTGATGAACTGGGAAAAAATTTCCCAATCACTAGGAGAGGAGAAGAGTAAAATGCTGCAATGGGATGAAGAAACAAGAGTCCGTGTAGCGAACGAACCAAGTGAGGCATGCGACGACACTTGCTACTTTGGTATGCTTTATTTTTGAGGTGAACAGCAAGGAACCACGGCCACTATTCGCGTTTCCTTCATTGAGCCGTTGCTCGCTGGCAAATTTACAGCGGCCGACACAAGAGGGCAGAGCTCGTTACTCGTCATTACTAGCAAAGAACTTCAATTTGTTGCAATGATGAGCAGGTTATGTCATTAGAGCGTGTCAAATGAGGGCTTTAATGGCCCACTTGTGTTGCTGTGGAGCCTGCACTGCAGTCGGTGACAGCGCAGAGCACGGAAGAGCAGCGCAGAGCACGGCAGACCAGCGCAGAGCACGGCAGAGCAGCGCAGAGCACGGCAGAGCAGCGCAGAGCACGGCAGAGCAGCGCAGAGCACGGCAGAACAGCGCCGAGCACGGCAGAACAGCGCAGAGCACGGCAGAGCAGCGCAGAGCACGGCAGAACAGCGCAGAGCACGGCAGACCAGCGCAGAGCACGGCAGACCAGCGCAGAGCTTATCAGCACGGTTACATTGTAAAAATTTTAAAAACATTTTGTGTGTATGTGTCGATGTTTTGCATTGATGATAATCGTTTCATTCGGAAGAAGTAAGATTATTATAATTTGAGCCTGAAGAAAGAAAAGCATGAATATATGATTTTTTGTTGGGTAAACGCCTCAGAAATGCTGAAGTTATCAAATATCTTTCACAACTATCACAAACAGTTATAGAGGGCCCTTTTATTTGAAATTTCAGGAGGTCGTAGAACAAAACTATTCCGACCACAGGCCACACTGAACCTTCGCAGAACGGAATATCTGTTCGACAATAACTTTTTTTCACAAGAACTCCACATCTGCGCGCTGTCTACTCCGTCATTAATCTCTCGCTCCCTCAAATTGTCGATGCGAAGTTTCCTTGAGCGCCAACTATAAAAATTTCCATTTAAATAAATCTCAGTGGCATTGAAATGGTCGGTCATTTCCTACACAGCCTGGGAATTCGTTTCAATTGCATTAGATTGGGCATAATTTTATTCTCAAATGGATAGTCTTCACCCTAATGACACCTCATTCATTTGCCCCAGCTGCCTTCCAGCCAACCTGGGAACTGAAAGAAACTGTTGATCCCAACTTCTGGTGAGCATAATGGATCAGAGACTCTATGTTTGTACAGTTGATCTTATTTGGAAACTGAAAGAAACTGTTGATCCCAGCTTCTGGTGAGCATAAGGGATCAGAGACTCTATGTTTGTACAGTTGATCTTATTTGGAAACTGAAAGAAACTGTTGATCCCAGCTTCTGGTGAACATAAGGGATCAGAGACTCTATGTTTGTTCAGTTGATCCTTTTGATACTGGGCTGGTGGTGTAACCTTGCATAACAATAGTCTCATGTTTAGATCACTAAGTGAAGCAAGCACATGTATTCCCTAGTTGGATTCGATATCGTCACAGAAGATGACATGCCAGAAACATTCCCCTCAGATTTCGGTGAAAAGAAGTAATACAAATAATCGTTGTATTGAAATCATACAAATATCGTTGCATTGTGTTAAAAATATTCAATAGTACAATGTCAGAGTTCCGAATAAACTACCATAGATTTTTCTCTAGTGTTGGTTTAGATAAAGAAAATGTTAAGTGATCCGAGAAACAAGTAATAAATTCTATTTTTCTTTCAATGCTTCATTTCTAGTCGATTCATGAGTAGTTTAAGAATGTTGGTACCCAACTGCAAAACCTTCATGAATTGTGTTTTTCATTGGAAAATTCAAGAATGAAACTAAGAGCCTAAATCACGTTGCTTGCGAGATGACCCATCGATGGGTTGTACTGAAGTTTTGCCTGCTGCGAAACCTCACATCGATGGGTCGCTTCAAAAAGTGTAAGCAATCTTTTAAAATTAATGGTTTTAATGGACCCCAGTTAATATTTGATATTTATAAAATTGTTAACGACTTTTCACTCTAAATTAAAGGTGTATATTTAACTTCAGTTTGACCCATCACAGTCAACGTATAAACTCGTTCGCCGCGTTTCCGTGGTTGTTAAAACTTTGTTTGGTTAGGTTGCAGGAAGAAGAATATGGAAGTCGACTTTACTGCTCGAATGCATTACTATCTTTCCTGAGACATGTGAGAAGCACACCTGCACGACAACATTTTCCCTCATGTTATAACAGTTATTTTTTAACAAGATTGCGAAACATAAAATGTCATTCATTTATAACGGTACGTGAATGAGCAATTTACGTGTTGGTACACATTTGGCCCAATACGCGGGGAAGGTGTTAGTACGCGAGCGTATTGACATGTGCCGAGCTGTTGGGAGAGACGGCCGATCTGGGGAGATGCTCTGCCAGCGCTGCGGACGTACCGCGGCTAGGACGCGACTCCCTAATTTGAATTCCAATAGAAACAAATTTCACGGCACAATTGAAATGCATTTAGTGGCCACAAAAATAGAGTTCAAAAGCCCGCGTGAGAAATTCTCGAAAGCAAATGGTAATTAATTCGTTGCTTTGCATTGCATGAACTCTTACGTATAACACAGGTGCATTTCGGTGCTGCGTACGTTTTATTTGTCAATGTATTTAGTAAACAAACGACTATACAGAACAATGAATGCTGCCGTGCCATCTTCAAGGTATCAGCGCTGGTTAATTTACTGAATGAGCGAAGATACTCAGTCTAACTTTTTCACCGCCCGCATGCATGGTTTTCGCCGCCTAAGCAATTTTATCGCTTAAATCGCTTAGGCGGCGAAAACCATGCATGCAGGCGGTGAAAAAGTTAGACTGGGCATGACACTTGAGACGATCATGAACCTGCACAATATACTTACGTATGCTTAATTTACTGCACTAAATCCTGCACATCCGAGTAGAGTACGAAAAACGAAAGTTTGTCTGTTACCATCCGATCGTCAGTTATGGATCTTTTCCAGATAAGCCAGCCACTAGTCCAACACAAAAGTTCATCCAATTGTAACTTTCGAAATAATGCACCTATCGACTTCAAATTATTCTCGAACGAAAAAATGTTTTAATCTTTCGTTTGAATGTAATTTGAAGTCGATAGGTGCATTATTTCAAAAATTACAAGTGGGTGAACTTATGTGTTGCGTTAGTGGCGGGGCTAATCTGGAAAAGATCCCAGTTATTTGTGGCAGATTGCATGAAACAAGTCATTACTGCATCGTTCTCTCCTTAACTAGGATCCATCATCCCGAGCAGCAGGAGCGTTATGAACTTTTATCTGCTTGCTCTAATGATCTTCTCTTTGATGCTGGAAGAGGCAATTTGAAATAATTTGTGAAGTAGTGAGCGTAAGCGGCGCAGTAATACAGCGGGTTATTCTTGGTCATCCCGCACTGGAGATCAAAGGCAGACGCGCTCACTAAGTTAGCGAGAAAGTTACGAACTTCAACGCATTCGAGGTTACCGCCTCGGACGCCAGCACAGTACAACATCTCAATTTTCGTACATTTCCCTCAACGCAAGTTATGGGAGGTCGAAATTTGTAGCCCATTGTCCACTCGTCTCTGAGTCGTTCTAAAATTGATCGTATATTTGTTTATTTCTTCACGTTTTCCTGGTAGAGTAGGTAAAGTAACTGAGTGTTTCAGTTAGCTTACATACATTGTAGCCTTTGTTGTCGTGTCTTGTTTTCCGACCAGAAATCGGTACAATGAAGTTCGGTGCGGTTCAGAGTTGGAGTTTAGAGCAGGTACGATGCGGTACGCTGGACAGTTTGTTCTGACTGCAGTGAATCGATCCTGGCACCAGCAGTTGCGGGCAGTAAAAACTGCACCCACATTACTCCAATGCGCACTGCATGGAGCAACTGTTGATCTATGGAAGCAATTCAGAAAAGTTCGGTGACGCTCAGTTGAGTTCAATGGCAGAATTACTGCACATGGTGCAACGCAGACATGGCTTGTGTGCTGCGTTACAGACACTGCCTCCTCACACAAACGACGCTACATGGATGCTACATAGCACTGCCTTAATTCCTATATGGCTCTAATCCTGCGTGTTCTCAATTTCTATTAATTTTTGCCCGCTTCTCCGATCGCTGCATCTCTGATTGGTGGGCTAAATTTGAAATATTCTTAGACCCTGAAACTGATTTGCGGAAATCAGTCACTGCCACTCAATTAATCTTCTTCGCCCCTGGCGGCAATTATCGTTAGTTACACTTTCAAATTCCGTCCCTTAAAACCGCTGTTTATGTATCTGATCCACACCAAACGCTGATGGTCGTTGGAATTGTCCCACTAATACTCGTAAAAGGCCCCGGCAACATTACATTCTCATCCTATTTTTACGCGGTCAATTTTAAAACATTCATAAACGTTTGTGAATAACACAAATGACTTAGATTCAAATGTAGAAAAAATAAGATCCACTCAAACACGCGTTATTTGCCATACTGTGCGTATAATAGCTGGAATCAGTACAACCATCGAATGCACATCGCACCAAAAGTTACGCGTGGAAAGCAGAATGTTATTCACGGAAGAGCACAAGAACTACGTAGCAACTGGATGCAGCCCCTGTGCGCTGGCTGAAAGTTAACGTGATAACTTGAGGCGAGCCTGTCGTGTAAATCTCGCTGTGACAGAAGAAGAAAAGCTGGTCATCATCCAACAGGTGCGCTGCGAGCCCGAAAGCTTCACGCCGACCCGCGCACGCTGAACGCTCCTGCCTCCCTGCCGACAACTATAGCCGATAAGGCCTGAGTTATTCCGGCAAACACCGGCAATGGGATGTCGCATGACAGGAAACCGATACCCTTTACTCGTAAACTCCGCCTGGATAACACCCGAAAGAATCCCTTCTTTAACAGTGAGGCACGCCAGCAACCAACGAAATATGGCTCCGTGTTTCTCGAAAACGGTCCACCAACATGCTAGGATTTTTTAAATGTCTCCTAAGCGTTTGAAAAGTTTCGAGTCCAAATCCTGTGAAGTTTTTCTACGAGGATAGAAAAATTAAGAATTTCTTTTATCGATATGTCTCGACCAGTTCTCCCAAGAGAACACAACGGTGATAAAAAATATTATATCTAACGCTAGAAAAATTTATTCTTTCAGAACGGTCCAGTAAAATATTAAAAAGGTTTTCATGTTCTTTAGAATTGAAATGCTACATTTTTTCCGGCAAATGGCTTGATTAGGAAAAATTTATCTGCGACTCAACAATGGCTGCGAATGTTGCAAGAGATCGAAAGCTGAAGACGATCTACGTACAGCACGAGCTGCTTCGCTTTTCTCTGGCCCTTCGCATCGCCTGATAAATAGACGCATGGAGTCTCAGAGGAGATACGAAAAGGGAACATTACACTCACACCTCTGGCAGCTGCAGCACTTTAGCTCAAACTCGCATTGATCACTAGTGCTATTTGCCATCACCATTTTGTGTCTTTTGTGACATTGTTTTTGGTCGGTTGAAAATTTTTTAGAGGAATTTCCTTGGAGTACAAAACAAATAAGTCAGAGCATATGCTGCTCCGCATCAGAAGATTCAAAGCTTTCATTGGTTTTGTTTGACTCAAAGCGCGGACCGTCGTTAGTTTAATGGAAACGAATACCAGGGTCGAGATATGTCTTCTGCTTGCGCGAGTCACAGAGCGAGGTGGGCGCAGGACACCTCAGAATAGCGGTGGTGGTAGGATGCCCTAGAAGTCGCTGAACTTATTCGGGCCCACAGGTAGCTATGCTCCAATGGGTCCATTGCACTTTACTTAAGGTACAATCTATTGCTGGATCGCTGGTGGTGAATAAATTGCTCAAATTGTTCAAATTGCCTAGATTGTTCAAATTATTTAAATCGTTTAAATTGTTTAAATTGTTTAAATTGTTAAAGTTGTTTAAATTATTTAAATTGCTTAAATTGTTTACATTGTTTACATTGTTTCATTTGATTCAATTGTTTCAATTGTTTACATTGTTTAAATTGCTTAAATTCTTTAAATTCTTTAGATTTTTTAAAGAATTAAAATTTTTGAAATTCTTTAAATTCTTTAAATTATTTAAATTATTTGAATTTTTTATATTGTTTAAATTCTTTAAATTCTTTAAATTTTTAAAATTCTTTAAATTCTTTAAATTCTTTAATTCTTTAATTTTTTTAAATTTTTTAAATTCTTTAATTCTTTAAATTTTTTAAATTTTTTAAATTTTTTAAATTCTTTAAATTCTTTAATTCTTTAAATTTTTTTAATTCTTTAAATTCTTTATATGCTTTAAATTCTTCAAATTGTTTCAATTGTTTATGTCATTTAAATAGTTTACATAATGAGGTGGAGGCAGGAGGCTCTCCCTGAGACAATCAAGAGCAGCAGTCTCGGGCTGCCACAGAGCTGGTCGCTCTGATATGCTTCCCAGGCCTCCAAGGCGCAGGAATGCGACGTCTCTGATATATTTTTTGACAAAACTTGCTCCTGTTTTCTTTTTCTAAAGTTTTTGTGGACTAACGTTTAGAAATTTTGAGCTTCAAATTGTTTTAGTAAAATGTAAGGAAGGAAATTGTTCATCTGGCTGGAAGAAAATAGGAGGTAGACGAACATTTTTACGTTTATTAGAGAATTGAAACCTCTTTCGCTGCTCGGCCGTCTCATTTGCTGACGGGAATGTTGCATGCATTTGAGGTCCTTATGAGAGAAGCGTGTGGTACTCTCCTGATGATTGAACCCGGAGAGAGCGATGAAAACTGTTCAATAAAAGTTTTAGGGATTAGATATTCGCTGCAGTGAATTGCGACGGGCGATTACCATCGAGATGACCGTCCAAAAAGCCTGATCTCAAACAGATAGACAGAAGTGCTTGGTTGTCGGCTTATATTAATCAAGAACTATACATTTAGGGTAACAGAATAAACTCAAAAATTTCATTCGCAAGAAATTGCTCCTTCTCTCAAACTCAGTACAATTTCCAAACACGATTTTCTCACAGAATTTTACTCGTTAACAAATTATTTGCGTTTTGGTAACAGGCTTCCTTAATTTTTTGCCAGACTATTCTTAAAGTTTGAGATGAAGATATGCGATAGTTAGCTATTAGAAGTATGCAAATTCATCATTCTGAACATAATATCGAAAACGAAACTGTGTTCAAATGTTCAAGTCATGCTCAGGCAGTGCTCCAAACCTTCGCAAGTCAAATTCTGATGGTTCGTGAACTTTTTAGCTGATGTCTCGTTTGCCTCTTCCTATACCTCGCGTGCACTGCAATTGTCAAAGTAGTAAATTGGATCGAAGCCCACAATAATTTTTGGCATGATATCAGGTGCGAGATGAATTGCTGTTGTAGGCTGAGGTCTCATTCATCCTTCATTTATTAAAATATTTAAAGATTTTGTTCCGTCAGGCCTAAGAAAGATGTTTCACCGTGACCCGGAGATTGAAATTTCTCAAGTTTTTGCCTCAGTTTATCGTAGAGAAAATTTCTAATACCTGTATATATATTTCTTTCGTCATAGTCTCAGTGTTGCAGGAATTACCTGCAACAAATATGTTCCAAAAATTTCAAAACGGGAGTTACCTTAGCCAAATAATTATATATCATTGTTTGTGTGTCATCAAGTCTTACTGTATATTTCTTTGTTTCAAACTTTGAAACTTTCACACTTTCAAAACTTTGTATATATCAGTTTTACAATAATTCATGAACTTTTACTCCAGGACGAAGATTTTTCGAGTTAGACGGAATCCCTCAAAAGGCTTCACTTTACGCACACGCTGCTCAAGTCTACATGTCACGCACATTTCCTGATGCTCATTTTGTTTTTGTAATCTCTGTTAATTACTTGAGTTATGGAAGAGTCCAATTGAAGTCCAGTCACACACACCACACAGTTACCACTCGTCTCGTGCAGAAATTTAAAAAGCAATTAATGTTTCAAAATCATCAAAAAATAAATGTCTTCAACATCAAGAAAGCGAACTCTCCTAAGTGAGAGGATGAGAATATTCTACGCTCATAATGCCATGAGTTACATTAAGGCTTTGATCACAAGTCCCTGAAGGCAGGTTGGGAATTATTACAGTCAAAGCTAACTCTAACACTATCTAAATAATTTATGTATTTCGGGGAAAAATTAAAACATACTTTCATTAAGTAAACGTGCCAAAATAACTTACCAAGTACTTAAGATTTTTAGTTGCAACTAAGAAAGCTATATGTATGAATAAACATGTAACTAAGAAGATTTCTATAATTTTCTGTAGTACCAAGCACGTCTGTAGTAATGAGCAATTTTTTAAATTTTAATAAGACTTCAAATTTTTTCAAATCTCAGACATCGATGTATTTTTTTATGAATTTAGCCTTGTATGAGTTTCATTTTCTTCAAAAAATTTCTGGTATTCACACCTGCGAGAGCTTCGATGATCAAAAATTTTCCCAAGACACACAGAATAATTTTCGCAGAGGATCATTCAATTTACCTTGCTAAAGGAAAAATCCGTTGAAAGTATCCCAATCGAAGACATTATGGTCCTTTTGGAATTACGAAATAATAAATTTTAAAAACATTTACCTGAGGAGATTTCTCTCGTTTATTTGATGTTGAAGATGGCAGAAAATTGCACAACTGGAGATTAGACAGGTGTGCGTCAGTTCCACTACGCACATAACACAACCGGTTATTATGTCGTCTTAACGTCTGATGAAATAACTATTGCGACGATTAACGCAGCTATAGATTATAAACATAGCAAGACTTTTGAGCAAAATCTTCCCTGACAGCTGCAGTAGCTTTTTCGTGCCAGCCTTCCATTACTGTTTCCTCAAAGTTTTGATTATAGCGGCCAAAGAAAAGTGTCTTGGCAGCCCGGCTGGGCAGCGCCTTGCGCTCTGCAGCATCCAGGCCAACGAAATCATTTCTAACAGACGTTTCTCTTACGAAAATTCACTCAGAAACGAGAACATTTCTTGTACCATACAGAGTGTACGTGAAAGTGTGTTTTTGATTGATGACTTTTGCTTTTATATAACCTAAAATATCATAGTGGAATCCTGACTTTTGTTATTTACACGCCCTAGTTTTTGGAAATGAGTATTTTGGTGGACATGATGCCCGAAGATTATGTGTGTGTTGAAGCAGAAAGTTTCGTCCGTAGCGACTTAGGTGCAGGGTATTCCTATGATAGCTTCTATAAATGTGACACATGATATTGAATGAATTTGCTCAAAATGATGCCGATTATATTTCTAGAGCAGTGGATCCAAGGTTACAGAAGATGCTAGACAGATATCTTTGGATGGTTAGGCTGGAGCAGACCAAAAGAGAATGAAGTGTTCTGGTTCACGCCGAAGGAAGTTCACTCTTTACTGGACGGCTTCTTATACGCTCTAGTGCTTCGAGAACTTTAAAGAGGCCTCATATTTTGAATGATGTTTTTACTTTGGAAAAAAAATGGTTTAATGTTATGAATTAATTTCAAATCATTTGGGAATAAAATTTTAACGTGTTCCGCATATTGAACAGAAGACTTTGGATTTTAATGAAGTGACTTTGAATGAACGAACAATAGACTTTTCAATCAGCTTTAAGTTGCATTCGAATATACATGTATTTTTATTTATATATATTTGTAGACTTATGCCGTTGATATATATGTATATAGCATGCAGTACGCTTTCATTTTCGCGCGTTGGCTTAAGTCGGCTTTCAAAATCAAAAAACACTTTCCAAAAATACTGCAAATGCAATTGAAAACTCCGCCAGCTCGGCATACGGATGAATAATGTGGTTATTTCATGAAAATCACTTCTCACAGACCCACTTCTCTTTCACCACTTCTCTTTCACCACTTCTCTTTCACCACTTCTCTTTCACCACTTCTCTTTCACCACTTCTCTTTCACCACTTCTCTTTCACCACTTCTCTTTCTCACAGATTTTCAAGCAACAAGTCCGCTAAGTTTTGATCATAGATGATTAACATTTGAATACGGAGTGCAGCCTACGTTTCCAGTCACGTACGGTAAATGTTTTGAAGTGGTTCGTTCAGACCCCTCGCTCCGGCCACCGTTCTGTGCTGCATATTTACCAGCGTCCGTCCAGCACCCGAGCAACAGTAGCTGCAAAACTGACTCGCGGTCGAACTGAGCGCATCTTAACTGGCTAGATAATGCCTTAAAATCAAGACAATCGAAGCGAAAAGGAAAAACAAGAAGCGACGTAATCCTAAGGACGCTTTCAAACTTTGCATTTTCGCTTTGATTATTTTGGTTTTAAGATAGAAGTATCTCGTGCCGTGAAAATATTTCGAGCCGTACTTTCGTTGTCTCAACGGATATTTCACTCACATCCTAAAAAGATTTCAAAACACAAATGTTTAACCTCGTAAAATAAATGTTTCGCAAACCTGACGATCTTTTGACAGTAGCAACATGTGATGAGAATTTTTCAGAGCTTATATTCAAATTAAGCGAAGACAAAACGCCCTGCTTTAGAAACTTGCATACTATTTCTGAAAAATTACAAGAATTAAAATATGCGGCCTTCCGTAGAATTTATTTAATTCCTAAAATAGCTTCATTGCTCTTTTACTCAAATTAAGCTTCTGACTATCCCGAAAAAATCTTTGCGCAATCAGCACCTACTGTTTGACTTTACTTTTCACTTGCAAACAACGAACGACAGGAGAAAAATCATTTTAATTCCTTACCCAGCGGCACAGATTTAATTATCATTCGAGACGAAAGCGGAATTCATCAGAAAACTTTCAATGTTTGGCTAAACTTGGGAGCATTTGCTCGCTCTGAACATTTGTCCACAGGATTATATGTTTTTTGGCTCGCTTTTTCGTGTGCAGAACTCGGGCCGCTATCAAGAAACTTTGGCAGGAAGTCGCTGAGCAGACAACCAATTCTTGCTCAGCGCCAGGGCTGAGTTGCCTCGCTAACGAGGGTACAGCTCAACTAAGCAGGGGCAGTCGCTAATGAGGGCTCAACTAAGCAGAGGAGATAGCTAATGAGGAGTCGAGTTGAACTAAGCCAAGGCAGTCGCTAATGAGGGGTTGGGCTGAACTAAGCAGAAGCAATCGCTAATGAGGGGTTGGGCTGAACTAAGCAGCGGCAATCGCTAATGAGGGGTTGGGCTGAACTAAGCCGAAGCAATCGCTAATGAGGGGTTGGGCTGAACTAAGCAGAAGCAATCGCTAATGAGGGGTTGGGCTGAACTACGCAGAGGCAATCGCTAATGAGGGGTTGGGCTGAACTAAGCAGAGGCAATCGCTAATGAGGGGTTGGGCTGAACAAAGCAGAAGCAATCGCTAATGAGGGGTTGGGCTGAACTAAGCAGAGGCAATTGCTAATGAAGAATAAGTAGAGCAGGTTTGCATTGAGGGATGGGAACGCGAAGATGGATTAAGCACTAGGTGTCTAGCAGAACACAACGAATGGATGGAGCTTCATTTTGATTAGCCAGAGAAAATTGAAATCCTTTGGGGTTTAGTCAGCGATGCATTCAACAGAAAAAGGATATTTTAATTTCAACTCTGGACAACAGAACGCACAATTTGAACCAAACGCAATTAAAAAAGGGTACACTAGCACTTAAGTTTACATATGTGTCTCTTTATCTCTCGTTCGTTGCTGGTTTGTGTTATTATCACAGAGCAGCTGCAACCTCTCATCTGACGTCAACAGCCACATCGGAAGCCAAGGATTTTATACAATTTCATCCTTCAAGACTCGTGCGACTTCGTTAAAGTGGTAAAATGCAGTCAAACTTCAATTCAATTGTTAACGTTTGTTATGAATGAGTGGTACGTTCAACCTGAATGCCATCAAAATTCTAGCCATGGATCGTAGTGCATTCTTGTCCTGTGAACCAACCACTAGCCTGGATCGCAGAGATTTGATTAGTAATAATAATTGTAATAATATCGTCTTTTGAAATCAACCTAATACGGTGGTTCTATACAATACGGATACATGCAAATACAGTAACAATTATACATGAACATAAAGATTCTCAGGATGAACATGAAAAGACTCGCTTGTCGATCAGCAACTTTGTCTATGATTTGACTCGCGTCGATCAGCAACTTTAACCATGATTTGACTCTCGTTCCAAAAATATCCGAGTGACTTTAGCAGGAGCGTTAAACGAGAAACCGAGGGTTTGGGCGGCCGGCAGCGTGGCGATTTGCATGAAATCAATCAGGCATCGGCGGCCGCTGGCTGCGCTCTGACGCCTGCTGCACTTTTGTGTCTCTCCGAGCCGCCTGTGCTCGGCAGTCGCACCTGCACAATTACTGCTCAATTAGCCCGGCAAAACAGCCCCACACGACGGATCTGATGAAATTCTTTGGGACGCGTAGCGAAGCTCTCGGCTATGATTCTTCTCGCTCGCCTGTACCGCCGCTGCGGTAGATCTCGGAATATTTGGGTCGCGCTCGCCGGTGTCGCCGTTACGGTTCCGTGTGTAAGGGCCTCGGAATATTTGGGTCGCGATCCATTTGCTGGTAAGCGAGAACAATCAAGGGAAATGTGAATTATGTTTCGGAAAAAAGCTTGTAGGGGTTAAGCATTTGACGAGGACAAAATAGTTTACCTCACCGACATTTCAAAAGCTATGATGACAAACTACCATGAGAGAAAGTCAAGTTTGCTTTTGACGTTTCTTTGCGATTATTAAGGAGTGGAGCAGGTAAGTATGATGACTGTGGAAGGACTAGTCGGGCTTATGCAAGGATTGCTTCATGTGTGCTGAGTTGCGGCAAAAGTAAGCTTTTAGAGCAGGGGTGTGGAGTGAAGAAGTATGACAGCGTTCCCCAACGAAGATTACTGAGTGACGAAAAAGATGATTAGCGACGTTAATTAATTCACAAATAATGGACGATGAGGACACTTGGAATCTACAATTCCACATGGTCGAAAACAGGCGCTGATTTAAGTAGTGGCGCCGCCAGCCGAAAATTTCAAGGGCGAGGCAGACATTAATTAACGGCAATCCTTTTATTCTTTTACTTAACACGGCAACTGAAACTATTCCATACGTCAACATTTCAGGGGGGGGAGCATGGCTCTCCGCTGCATATCCCCCCTCCCCTCCCCCCTGGGTGCGCAACTGGATTTAAGACTGTAGGACTGTATCTTGAATATTTGCTACTCACAAATGAATGAAAACTTGTGTTGAGTTCCGTTGGTCTGAAATTTAACACAAAAAGACATGCTAAAAATATGCAGAGCTGTACCCAAATAAGTTTTTAAAGAAGTGCATCAGATTGCTCAAAAATTTCATCCATTTGCAGTCGTGTAACCTTGAAAAATAAATTGCTTGTGAGTTTTCCTTTGTTTTAATTCGTATTTTCACGCTCAAATTTTCCAGCCCATTTGCTTCGTTCATTTTTTTCATACCTCGCAATCCAGAAAGATAAGTTAAGAATCAAACAACACAGAAAGTGTTTTGAAATGATATATGTGTAGTAACAGAGTAAGTTTGAAACGTTCTCGTCTTTGTATTTATTTAAAATCAGAATCTACACAAAGCAACTTTACCGCCCTCTCACACAGAAGGAAATGGGGAGGCAGACGAGCCTGTGACGCGCAGGAAAAGGTGAATGGAACTCGACAGGTCTGTAAGATCTCGAATTAATTCAGAACAACTCTCATCCCAGAGCATGAGCTGTGTCTGCGGGGAATAGCATCGGCTAATCCACAATGAGACGAAAAAAGTCATCCAACCAAAGATAACCGTTTAGTAACAAAGATAACTGTTCGTTAAACAAATTATCATGTTATACATGGTAACACAGTCTAAATTTTTCGCCGGAGCATGCATGTTTTTCACCTCCCAAGCGATTTAATTACTTGGGCGGTGAAAAACATGCATGCGGGCAGCGAAAAAGTTAAACATGGCAACTGAGCTAAGGAGGTTCATATCCCTCTATTGCATGTTTCTTGAAGAAGGAAATGATCGCTGCCAATCTAGAAGAGTTCGTGCAATCAAAGAACTCGGCTGAGAGGTTGTGCCATGCGTACCCTGCTCTCCTCATTTGGCTTCATCTGACTATCAACTTTTTCATTCGCTTCGAAAGCTTTAGCAGTAAAAAACTGTATCAATTTTAGAGCGAGAACTGAATGGCTTTTCTGTTCAGCTAAATTGATTTTATCTCAAAATTACCACATGAGACTGCAATGGTTGTACGAGATAATAAACCATTTTTAGAGATGAAATGGGCTACAAATCTAGTGAAATATCAAAAACGTACCGTCATCTCCGTATAATATGCGTTCGAAAGTGTGTAACAACTCAATTGTAGATGAATAAAACTACTTTGTACTATTGTTAGGTTTGAACATATTTAAAAATACGATAATTAATTAGCAAGCGAGCAACATGACGAAAAAGGGCAGCTATGTTGTAACCGAATAAATTGAAAGAAAATAAACCAATTTTTGCATGCTAACAAAGGACTTGAAATGCCGTGCATGCGGAAAAAATTCATTTCCTTTACGAGCCAATTTTTTCTCAAGCTTTGTCTCGTTCACTCGTCGGTTCAACTTCCTCAGTCAACTGCCGCTTCAACTCACGGTCGACGTCTAAAGTTGAGAACCGCAAAAGAAAAAACGATCAAAATCTGAACGGAAGTGTAATTTGGAGGTTTGTTAAGGCGTAAAATAAGGTCATCATCTACGTTTGTTAAACAGCTGGCCGGGAGACGAGTTTGGCTTACAAATAATTACATATCGAAACAATAAATATTGCTACAGATTGAAGAGCATGAGGACTCCAGATGGTAGCAGTACGTTCGTCAGAGCGGGAAAGACACAATTGCGTGGCAGCTTTTATGGTACAGCTGAGTTGCGAGGCTGAAGTGCTGTCGTGCTGACGCTGCAAACATCTCAGCCTCGTCTTGTTCATCAACAATATTACATTGGATAAAATTTACATACTGTACATGGCGCATTAAATTCCACCCGAAGTTTCAATTGAAAACAAAGGAAACTAATTAGTAAGTTCGAAGACGACGTGCGCTTAAAACAGTTTCTGAAATGTTCTAACATCTTATATGAACTCTCGCCAATAATGTGACTGGTTATAACTACTCGGTGTTTTTGTAATGCAACAGCATTAAAGACATTTAGTGAAAACGTTATTGACGCAAATTTAAATATACGGGATGAAAAAACAAATGAGAATAAGCCAAAAACAAAGAAGCAAAAAAACAAAAACGGGATTTAACGACAGCCGACAGCACTGCGGAGGAGAGCCTTCATTTCTGACCAGCAGTCAAGGCAGTAAAAAGGTGCAAAGGAAAAAAAACTTATTTAGAATGACAAATTTTTAAAAAGTTATAAAATTAAGTTAATAACGATTATCTATGTACTGTGGCCAAAGAAAATGAACTAAGAGTGCTATTTAAATCCAGCTTTAGTTAAAAAATTTAGGACTCTAGAATACGCAAATCTGTATATATAAAACTGGGGTTTTGCTAAGGCCGAAACGTAATAAATGGAAACTGCGTCATTGCACTCGTCAGAATGTTCTCGAACGGCGGAAAATGGGGCTTTGGAATTAGAATGGAGGATGCTCTCCTGATGACTGAACGCTGAAAACTTTGAAAAGCGAAATCGAAAAAATTTCAAAATGCAAGCACCTCGTTTTGGCAGGAGCAGAGTTGCCCAGAGCCCTACTACAGCGTCGGCCCTGTGCGCTAATGCGGAATTACTTGAAGAGTAAAGGCAGTTAGGGCAGTAATGAGCAGATAATGAAGTACCGCACGCAGCATTCGGGGCAGCGGCAGCAGTGAGAGTAGGGCTGCAGTTCTCAGCTTTAAGGGCACATGTAATGGCCTCAGCAAAGAGAGCTGGCGACTTCAATACTCGCTTCCAGCCCATGATTTATGACCCGACCATGTTCATCTCGGCCTCCTCCTGCAGCTGCTGACCACCTCTGCTGCTGGGGCGTGGGGCCCGTCCTCACGAGCTGATGCGGTGTGGGGCGTGAGGCACAGCGCTCTCCCCGCGACCCCGACACTCTCCCCTCATACGACCATCGTGTTATAGTTAACTACAGTGTAACATGATGTAACAGTTGTATGTAACATTATGTAACAGTTGTATGTAACATGATGTAACAGTTATATGTAAAATGATGTAACAGTTGTATGTAACATTATGTAACAGTTATATGTAAAATGATGTAACAGTTATATGTAACATTATGTAACAGTTGGAGGTAACATTATGGAACAGTTATATGTAACATGATGCAAAAGTTATATGTAACATTATGTAACAGTTGTATGTAACATGATGTAACAGTTGTATGTAACATTATGTAACAGTTGCATGTAACATGATGTAACAGTTATATGTAAAATGATGTAACAGTTATGTACAACATCATGTAGCAGCCGTGAGAGTTTCAATGCGTAAGGCTGTTGCTCAGATAGAATGAGGTTCAAAATAATTTTTATGGTTCCGGAGAAGATCTACCGGAAATGACCTCATCCTGACTAAATTAGCATTTGATTTCAAAATTTTGAGTTGTTTCTTTTCCCGCAAATGCCGAGAATGATTTCATTAGATCACAATGCATGCTCTGCTATGGGCGAGCCCACAAAAAAGAACACATGTTCCCACTGTTTTCGTAACCCCAGAGAGAACATCAAAACTGGCGGCATGACACTCAGAGTGAAGTCAGTACGTTCTAATTGGCCATTGGAGGCCCTCACGCTTGTTTTCTAAACGAAGAAAACTCAGTAAAGTCAATACTCACCGCTGTAGAAAAATGAAGTTTTATGTTGGATGTGGTGAGTGTGGTACTGGGGCGAGTGCGGCAGCTCCGGTATGTGCACTTGCACAATCCTGTCGTCCGAGTCGAGAGCCGAGTGCTGCTGGACGACTTCCAGCGCCGACGGAGGCTGGAGCAACTGAACGTCTGGAGCTTCATCGGGTGGCCGAGACACTTCCCCATAGTAGACGTGTCTTGGAGACGCTGTGGAGATGTGGAGATCGAGTGGATACCCTGACGGAGTGTAGGAGGAGGTGGAGGAGGCAGGGGCTAGAGACGGGTGAGTGCTCTCAGGTGGAGGCGGAGATGGAGCAGTTTCTCCAGCAGTTGGGGAGCGAGGTGTCCATGCCTGCTCCAGTGAGGGGGACACAGATCTCACTCGGGGAGGAGGGATGTACAGAGGCTCCCAGCCTCCGGTCTTTTTAGGCAAAAAGCAGCGTGGCATCGCGATCTCACCACGAAACTACGTTGCGCTCTGAAGCCATGGAGGGAAAAATTATCCGTCCAAGCTAGGTGAGGGTAAAATTGACCAAAGAAGAAGGAGCTGTCCAAGTGAGGTGAAGGCAAAATGGACCAAAGAAGGACGAGGAGTGAAGACACCAGTCAAAGAAAGAAAGTAGTCACGATAGTGGGGTGGAAGATGGACATTTGCAAGACGAGCGTCAGGCGATCATGAGTGCCACCGTCGATGAGGTAAGTCTAAAAAACGCAATCGGTAATTCGGAGCAACAGTTGAAGATGAGCAACAGATGACGGCTGCTGGCATTGTTTACAAGCAAAATGAATGAGCAAGTTGGAAAAAACAGAAAATGAAGAGTGGTGACCGCCGAAGAGTGTGGTGTTGAGAGCGTATGCCTCACTCTTCTCTGAGGGACCGAAGGGTCCAGTACACTCACTCACTCACTCACTCGGTTCACTTTAGAGGGGACAGTTGCCAGAGCAGAGTAAGGTCACTACAGTCTCACTCGACGACACATCTTCACAGGCCCACGGCCCACACCACCTAATGTTGACCTCGCTCTCGCTCGCCCTTATAAAGACTTGTTCCTCCATCGCCGCCCCCCGCCGCTCTCTGCGCCGCCCAGCGCTGGCACCAACAGCTCGCCCCGCCTCTCGTTTTGCTGTTTTTATCAGTAGCCTTTGAAGAGAAACACCACCGATTCATATACTCGACCACTCTGAGGAGAACATTTTCCATCGTCTCGCGTGAAAGTCAGAGCGTGAGTTGCCAGAGCTGAGAGTCACTTGTGGAGAGAACAGCTAAGTGATGATACGAACGTCCCTTCCAGTATACTGCAGTTCGACTCACGAACTGTGATTCTATCACAGATATGATAACTATTTCTTATCACAGACACCCTATGTAATAACTATTTCCTATCACAAACACCCTTTGTGAAAACTATTTATCACGATACAAATGAGCAATAAATGATACAAGTTCGACTCCCGCACCGTGATCCAATCACAGACACTATTTGCATAGTGACACATTTGCATACGCACCATTCATCACGGTGCGTATGAACAATAATTGGCACAGCTACTTGAAGCGTGAGAATTATTAGTTTGCTCACCTCCAGACGCTGCCGCATCAGGAGATCTTACCACCAGAGGCCGACGTTATTGTCTCACGCCTCGTGCGTTGCGCTTTGCAAGCAATTGCTTCGGTGGGGAGCCAGTGAGATCCTCCGTAAATGGACTTGAGATATGCCAGCGACCTTGTGGCGCGTCATTCGTGGATCCAATGCAATCGATCTTGTCGTTGTACAGCGAAAATCAATACATACTTAAATCTTACGAGCTAAGTCCGTGGACTTTATTGTCACAACCACATATTCCAGGACCGTGTTCGTTTAGTGAGTTCAGTCCCGCTCATTCACGTAACTACATGCAGGGGAAAGCTTGGATTCGTTGTGGCTTTTGAGTTTCCTTCTATTGAGCTTGGGAATTCTTTTGAACAGGTCATCATTTGGTCAGAACAATTAAATAAAACTATAATTGGCGGAGTGAAGATCTAGTTCAAGAAAATAATTCCGTTGGCAATTATTAAACAATGTTCAATCCTCTCATGGCACGAGATACCCGTTTGGTGAAAGATATTCTCCTGGCAGAGGATCCCATTAGATTTAAAAAAAAAATACCCAGAATTTTCGCTCAAATACGTACATTTTACATTTGACTACCTCCAGCATTCTGTTATCACATCATAACAACAATGAAATTTCAAATTTTTCAATAATTTCTCAATAAAATTCCTCATTTATCCCGGCAGCTTCAGTAAAATTCTTACATCTTAACCGTTCTTTCAATGACATTGAAAATACTAAATTTGAAGTTTCTCATACGCTTGCACAAATACACTGTCAAGTGATCGCTAACGTGGCCTGCTGTCTTCAGTGTTCACGTCAGTGACGACTGCAGTTGACTTTCACCATCGGAGCTCAATGGCGAGCTAAATCATATATTCTAACTCTGTTACGCTCTTAAAATACTCGTAAAGTCTCCGTTTTCAAAGATAATAATCGTTTAATTAAGCAGTAGCAGTAATCTTCAACATAGAGAATCGGGAAGACACAACTCAAGACACACCTTAACCATCTGAGTTGCGGAGATTGCTTGAAATGTGTGAAAGGCAACTTTGACGGTCGCTCCTTAAGCTGCGCGTGTTCTGAGAGTTTTTCTGGCACATCTTGAAGAGAGCAAACTCGGTCTCTGCCGTAACGAACTTTTTTGGGGAAGTGCGACGGCATTCATAAGTCTGGTGGAGAGCGGGGCTGTTGCTGCTGGGAGGCGTTCTGGCGCTCCGCCTCTCCGCAGCAACACGTGTCGCACTGTTGCAACTGCGGCTGTTGCTGCTCTTCTTGCTGCTACTGTTGCTACTGCTGCTCTTCTTGCTCTTCTTGCTGCAGTTGTTGCTACTGCTGTTCTTGCTGCTCTTCTTGCTGCAGTTGTTGCTACTGCTGCTCTTGTTGCTCTTCTTGCTGCAGTGGTTGCTGCTGCTGCTCTTGTTGCTCTTCTTGCTGCTACTGTTGCTATTGCTGCTCTTCTTGCTCTTCTTGCTGCTACTGTTGCTATTGCTGCTCTTCTTGCTCTTCTTGCGGCTACTGTTGCTATTGCTGCTCTTCTTGCTCTTCTTGCTGCAGTTGTTGCTGCTGCTCTTGTTGCTGCAGTTTTTGCTGGTGCTCTTGTTGCTCTTCTTGCTGCAATTGTTGCTGCTGCTCTTGTTACTCTTGTTGCAGCAGTTGTTGCTGCTGCTCTTGTTACTCTTGTTGCTGCAGTTGTTGCTGCTGCACCGCTGCTGCGCTGCTGATAAAGCTGCAGCTGGGGCTGCGTCCAGCCGAGTTACTGCTGCCGCAGCTGTCGCCACAGCAGCAGTTACGCTCGTCTCAGATGTTCTCCGCAGCACCTCCTTCCGTCCTGCCCATAGAGCTCAGCATCTCCTGTAAGTCAGCGCTTGTGAATGTTCATATGTTGTTGTGTTCTCCGTAATGTTCTCCGTAATGTCTTCTGTAATGTCATTCTTAATTAAACTTCCAATACTCAGATGTTGTGGTGTTCTCCGTAATGCTTTCTGTAATGTCATTGCCGTGATGTTCTCTGTAATGTCATTGCCGTGATGTTCTCTGTAATGTCATTGCCGCGATGTTCTCTGTAATGTCATTGCCGTGATGTTCTCTGTAATGTCATTGCCGTGATGTTCTCTGTAATGTCATTGCC
>JACJUY010003490.1:10590-29493 GCA_014220935.1 Platorchestia sp. MABIK
TTACAGTCAAGGTCCAGCTGGGCCAGCTTCAAGAATATAACGAAAAAATTAACATTAAGAAGGATTTACGACTATCACAAAGATTCAGTGCACGGCCCACTGATTACTAGTCACTCCTTGCCGACCACCCAGGTACACTCCTGAAGCTTAATTTAGCCAGACAGTTATCCAAATCAACTAGTTTTGACGCGGTCTGATCTGCACTGCAGTTGGTGCTTTTTATCATTGTTTAACGTATATTGGCACACTAGACGTTTTTCCTTTCCTGTTGAGGAAAAACCAAACAGCTGAAGAAAAATATGAGAATTGTTTGCACTATATTGCGTTGCCTATACTTAAATAAGAAAAATTCGAGATGAAGTACATAAATGTTAATGAAATCATTAGTGCACTTAATTCGAAGGAATGTTGTTCTACGCATTATTTTTCGTACTTCCCTACACGCGTCAGTCTTGTGACTCCAATGATTCCACGGGAAGTCTCTCAGTCTCATTTCCTTCGAAGGCTGAACGACTTTTTCGATTATTTTTAAACTTGAGAAAAATCAGACCTATCTTAAGATTTCTGAAATATTGTGTTAATTACGACTTCCGATAATTTACACGATTCAAAAGCAACGCATTTTGCGCATGCGGCCGATTTCTTTCGCTTGAGTACCCTATGCAGAGAGTTGCACCTCACTCTGTTCTGCTTTCCAACAAGTTCTGTGAGGCAATTGAGTTCATTCCTAAAGCACCACTCATTGAGCCCTAAGCTGCGTTGAAGACATTTACATGCTAATCTCAGAGAGTTTTGGATGAAAATCTCGAGAAAAAATTTATCGGTGCTAAATTTTTTCTATCCGGCTATAAACGGAATTCTGCTCGCAAGACAGGAGCTCCCCGAACTCTAGCGTTCATACATTTGAGCCATTCCACCTAGCCTGGGATTTCAAAATTGGGTCAAGCTGTAGTCCTGGATTCTGGCATCCAGTTCCTGCAGGTTATCCACATCTCAAAGCTTCTGCGTCAAATTTACGAGTTATATTTTGTTTTCCGTTCCTATTTCTGTGTCAACAACGATTAATTTGATGTAAAAATTGCATAATGTTTCTGTTCATGTAACTGAGTTTTAATTGAAGTGTATTGAATTTAAATTGGAAAAAAACTTGAAATGAAATTGATAATAATTTGAATGAATAGAATATTTTTCGCTAAAATCACATGGTGATGACTCGGAACAAATTTAAAGGAAAGGATTTTAGCTGGGAAGTGCTCCTATATTTGAAGGAAGCAATGTTTTCCTCTCGTCCAATGGTAGTAAACTCCTACAGTCTTGTCGAACTTACAGTCATAACTTACATAAAATGAAGCGAAGTTGTAAAAAATTTTAAAACATTCATAATTTTTATAATCAAATACAGCGGAAAAGGTGAAGTAATTATTGATAAATATTAAGTTTTAATATTCCTGTGTTTATGAAAACTCAAGTTTCATGTCTCCAGCCGATTTCTTAAATGCTTTAAAATGTGTTAAAGAATAGACCTTTCATTTCATCTTCAATGTAGTTGAAAGTAGCGCTCTTTTTACTCGTTCTTATTCGTGGAGAAGGGGAAAAATTTTGCCCACACAAGTATTTGGTTGAAAATGGCAGCTAATGAGTTGATACTCTTTTAGGTATCAACTCATGTTCGGTTTTAATACAAATCTAAAATACTTTAAAAGACCTTGCGTTCAATCATTAATCTATGATTAGCGAATACAGCTATCAGTTCCTTTTGGTCTGTTCACTTTTCACTGATATTATCTGAAGCCTATGAGAAAAACGTTTCTAATCCAGTAGTGTTGTGTAGCTTGAAGTGACGAAAACTCAAACTAAAATGGTCTTCAAAAATCGTTAAATTTATAATTGGACTCTTACAATTTGTTGTGAGCATTTCACACCACCTGAAACATTGCCAGATTGTCTTCGACGACTTTTCGTTTCAAAATTTGCAGTTTCCTCTAAAATGACTTGACATGTTTTGTTAGTGGATATGAGGGCAATTTCTTCTTCCCCTTGCGTGTAAACGCTTCTAACTATATTGATGCCAAAATAAATCTGTCATATATCGCAACTTGACTATACAAAATTTAAATTAAAGGTCATTAGAATGTGATTGTTTCATTTCTTAAAAAACTCGAGAGGTTCTCGTCATAACTCGTGTACACGAGTAAAAAATTTCCTCTTCGACAGCCACTTTACATAGTTGAGTAAAGAGAATTCATACCAGTGCGAAACTCTTCGAATAACTGCGATTAAGCAGTGCCTGCATTGGTAAAGATTTTCATCTGAACAACTTAATCGAAGACTTCCTTCAAATTCCCTCCTAATGTTCCTGACCTCAAATTCGCCCTACGAAAAAAGCAGGAGTTACGAGAACATTTTCTTTTGCTCCTCTGTGAGAGATGCTGCCCTTGACACAGCCTGCCATGGGAAGATGACCATCTGTACAAATTCGTACACACGACTTCCATGATGACTTCCATTCATCAAGGTCACTATTCAGAATGTTAAAAATAGCTTCACCGTTTGTGATCAAGCTTTATTTTTTACAAAAAGAAACTTATTCACTGTTTGACCTTCCTTAATGAAACGCATGAATGTCAAATGTTGAGAGATGTTGATAATATCTGGTGATTCGTCAAATTGCTGAGCAAATCTGCTCACTGAAGTTTATTACCTCTTGTACATTTCCTAATATCAGAATGCCTTTATAAAATACACCTTTAAACTGTGTCGTTGGACAGAGGTGTCTCGTTTACAATCGTCCTTGCTTGTATTTTCAGCATAGTCACTACAACCTATTTGGCAAAATAAGGAACTCGTCTATGGTGTGAGATTTTAAATGCTGAGCGATCAATAATTATAAGATTTAGTTAGAAGTTAATTTAAGTATTTTCAGAACCAGTCATTATGCTGACAGAAAAAACAATTGCTTCTCTGAGATTCGGTGATTCTCTGAAAAGAACTCGTTGGTTAACATTCCAAATGAGATTGAAGACTTTCAAAATGTTCATGATGTGAACAAGAAACCATTGATTCATTCCATAGTTTTCCTCCACAATTTAAGTATAGGAATAAGGATCATCTTCATTCCCGATTTAAGACTTATCAAAGCTTTAATAATTTTCTCCGTACACTTAGGTGCCGAAAAAAATGAGTCGCGCACTGCATTTTTATCTACTCTATTTATTTTACGTAATTTTATTTCAGAGTCCATTCCTTTCAGTGAAACTGAATATGACAACATCCTAAAAATTTTAATCGAGTAGTAAAGACCTGTTTTGAGTGCGTACAAAGCTCTACATTTTCATTTACTTTGGAAAAATTTTGAGAAATTTACTGTGGAGAAAGTGACAATGGAATTACCAATTGGAAGTATTTGTCGGCATTTGATGAAAGACGCATCAATGGGTTCAATCAAAGGGAAAATTAACACGTTGCATCTGTGCAGTAACCGGTATAAATACCAGAACGATACAGAGAACAATGGCACGATGGAAAAAGTAAGCAAACATAGTTCATCACCTGGAAAGTGTGGGAGGATTAACATTCAGGATGACAGAGACAGAGGCCCTTTAAAAGATTGGTGAAAAAAATTGTGGTTTATCAAACCAAATGAAAACTAAAGAGTTTTGTGAAAGTCCAAAAATAATTTTCTCATGAGACTGTGCGTCGAGAGTTTAAAGAAATTGAATTTGACTAATACAACTCAATCAGGAAGCCATTACTGTCAGCAGTAAATTGTAGAAAATGTGCTGTATTTGCTGGAGATATCAAAGATTAGACTGTTAGCGACAGCTAACGTGAAGCTACGTTAGATTAGCGACAGCTACGTGAAGCTACGGATCCATCTTGCGTCATACCTCCAGGTCAGGCATCTGAGGGCAGCGGTAAATTTTGGGCCTGTTTTTGCTGTCAGAGGCATGGATCTGCCATTTTTTGAAATTAAAAATTAAACTTTCTGGATTATTTGCAAATATCTTCCGATCAAAGTCATTTTTCCATCTAGTTTTATTTTACTGACGGTAACAGGATTTTTCATGATGACAATGCTCCTATCTACGGGGCTAGATATGTATAAGATTTGTTTATAGTGAAAGAAGGAACATTTTAGTACATAGACTGGCCAGCTTAACTTCTTGATTTCAACCTTATCAAAAATTTGTGGATGAACTTGAAGAGGATTTGCGTTTTCTTTCAACATTGACTGTTGTGGGCGACAGGTTACTCCAATTATTGCGGCCAAAGATAGAACTACAGAGGATCCAGAATCTTGAAAGCATCAGCGCCAAATAAAATGAAAGCTGTAATTCGATTAAAAAGTGATTTAGTCGCATGATGATGAATTTCTGCTACAGGCGACTGTTTTTGGCCAGCTAATGTAAACGCGAGTAAATCGCGATTTTGCTTCCACGCTGGAACAACATTTCAAACTCAACTTATACTCACTCACTTTCAAAACTGCATTCATCAAAGTCACGCTTCATTCCACGAAAGCCATTCATTTCATCGGGTAAATTACTTTGAAACTGGCAATGATAAAAATTTTTTTTTCTTGTCGTTGAATAGCAACAGTCGTTGAACGACCCTCATTACGTGTTTCAGAGCTCATCAAATTTTTATCGCGGGCCTGTAGCAGGAAGTTCATCGCAATGAAAGCAGTATAATTATCATTATAGTAGCAGTGCAGTAAGGCAGGAGCAGAATTTTCGAGAGCAAATGGTATCTTACGGAAATTGAACAAATGTTTTCATATTTGGATAATATGGGGTGATGTGAGGGGAACATGCGCCCGGTCACAATTTCTTCCAGAGCCATTGCTTTATCTCACAGCGTACTAAATAAATGGACGCCGAATGCTCATTGTTACAAATGAGGCCGAGAAAATTTTTAAGGAAACATCGGGGCTACTGGAAGAATTTCAGGATTTTGTGTAGAAGTCAAAACAATGAAATTTGGTAGTGCTCAGCTGTGCAGGTCATGCATGTCTGTACGAATTGATATACATTCATTGTATTGGATATATAATAGATAAATATGTAACAACAGTAAATTCAGATAGTATTAATGGAAGACAAAGATGGGTCTCTACGAAAGTTGATCAGGCCCTTCGTTATTGCATTTATTTTCTCTCTCTTTTCCTGAGCTCATTGTGAAATATCTGAACTTGATGTTTTGCAAGGCATTTTTTTTAAACAAATTTTAGACTCTTTTTTGGACTTTGTATTTTTGGAGTTTGCAGTTTTGGCATCTCTGATGAAGTTGTAGCTCACTAGGGGAAAGATATTCGCAACCGAAGGAAACCGAAGTCGGCAAGAAACTCTCACGCCTTCCAAACGTCTGATCTCACTTTTTTGCCTGATGTTTCTTAAAAAATGTTTACCGGATATGTATTTACAATAATAATGAAATTCTACTTTTGTTTTTAGGCTTAATCTATAACAGAGAAAACTCATTTCAGGAGATGTTGCTTTTATTTTACGAGCCTTGCATCGGCAGGCCCGTGCAAGCAAATCTGATTCTATGTTTTTTCTTTTGGGTTTTGATGAGCAGAAAAAGCCGCAAGTTCAATAAATAATGAAATCAAAAATTACCCACAGGTGAAATTTTTCTTATTGTTACAACGAGAAAGATGAAACAGCGGTGAAGCTTTCATTGCCTTCGAGAATAATTAAGGCTGTGCCATGAAACAGCGCTAAAAATTATTCAAACGAAATGAAACGGAATTGCCTGAAATACACTCAAATGAATTTTTGAATAACTCTTATCAATTTTTGTGCTTCATTGTAGAGTTAAAGAAATGCACGTCACATGAGGCACCCTTTCATCAAAAGTTTGAATTTTTTCTCGTACCATCAAACAGAAACTCCACCCGAAGCTTTATTCTATCTGGCACACGAAAATGAAAATTTAAATAATTATGGAAAAATGGTTTTATTTGATTCGGTTACGTTTGAGCCCTACTACATTGTAGGTATATCCTAAATGATTCCATGTGGACCTTGTATCCAATGCCCGAAATATTCGGCGATCTCAATTTTTGCATTCATTTTCCACGGAAAACTGTGATAACTTCGACGTTGTTTTCGCTGCACTGTTAAAGTACGCTAAAAATGAGTCCTACATGCCATAAGGTGTCACACAAATGTAAATTTAACTATAATTATAGTAATGATCATCATCTAGTAGTTGATTACCCAAAATTGATTATCACGATCATAAGAGGGTGCCATTTTTAATCCTGTATCATTTTAACTCAGCTGCCACCAAAATTAAAGGAACTGAGAACGAATAATGCGACCTAAAAGAACTACTATAACATCACAACTTGTTCCACACCAGTATGAAGAAGTAATTTTTTGATCTATAATAGAATAAAATAATTCTTAAGTTAAACCGCGGGGCCATCCATGCTAGCAATTAAAATTTCTAATAAAGGACAATAGCGGCCCGTATTTTGGAAGCAAGCGACGACATCCCCTCATTACTGTCCACTGGAATTCCCTTTAAAAATGCGCAATGCTTGGCCCCACTGACAGCGCTGCCTCCAAAATGCCTGGTCTAGAAAAACAATTACAGAGGATTTGGTCTGGTGCTATCAGTAAGTCCTACAGAATTGCAAATGTCTCGGTGCCTCATGAGGCCTCACAACGTCCCATGAGGAGGCCCTGCGCAATGCTAAGGCAATAAGCAATTTGAGGGCTGAGACTGCAGACACCACTGAAATTCTGAAGACATCATTTGGTCCTTTCCAAAAGTCAGGCCCTAAAGCCCTCGCTGCTCTCCTGTGCTCCGGTGTCCGAGCTTGGACCCACTGATGGAAATTGAAATGCGTCCAAATGAGCAAATTTTTAGCGATAGCAAAAAATCCAATGAATGTTTTCACCACAATATGAAAAAGGACATATCTGCTTAAAAATCTTGTTGCCCAAGTGCACTGTTCCTGAACTCGCTTTATTCGAATGAGGTGACGGAAATTTGTACTCCCTGTACTAGTAGTGTAAACTGGTTGATTGAAAGTGACGCTAAAAATCTTCTAGAAGTGATCTCATTTGAGAGCTATTTTATGCCGCTCGGAAGGTCAATTACCAAATTACTGCCGATCTATGGGAAGAAAAAGTTTGTTTTATTTTATGAAAGCGAATGCATCTTCTACTGTTCACACTCTATAGAAAGTTGTAGCCTTGTTTTACTTTTAGGCAAAATCACATGTGCATTTTTTCATTTTATCGACTGGAGTAGACAGAAACTGTTACTAAACCTGTGTATGATATCGTAAAGTATAACTAAGAGAAATGAAATTCGTTTTTGTTCCCGAAAACAGTGAACTTAGTCATTTCTATCAGTTTAGTCGGCGGCCAAGTTTCCTACTCATTTATTACTTATCAATTTTGAAGAATTATTGATGATGTTGTAGAAACGTGATGGGAGGCATTAAGCACTGTGCAGGGTAGACTATTAAAAATTACACTCAATTTCAAATAACTATTTCTTAAAAATCATATCGGGAATAAAAATTTTGAAAAGTACATTTTGTTTATCAACTTTTTAGGCCTCTATATGAGAAATTTGTGAAGGATTAATGGGTTTCTTTTTGGTGGCAGACACGAAAAGTATGCTTATACTAACTGTTAATTTGTAGGTAATTCCAAGACTGCGAGGAACTCATGGAAAAGATTAAATAGAACGTGGTGGAGATTTATTCCTTCGGGGACATGTAAAAAGTAAAGTTTTTAATTTCCCGCCAAGAAACATTGATGATCTGGAGCAAAGAATTGTCGATGAAATCAATTTACTGTAAGAAAATGATGTTCCCATAAGACGAGCGATGACAGGAATGAAAAAGATGATGCAACTGTGTGTTGAAGGAAACGGTGCCCACGTCTACGAAAATTAAATACTAGCTTACTGCTTAAAATAATTTTGTATTATTTTGAAATGCTAGCGATGTCTTATGACAAATAAACAGTTGAAAGTAACTTTAAAACTATTTTAAAAACCAAGAAATTTGCATTAAACTAGCCTGTGCAAGCACACTTTTCGCGTCTGTCACCAAAAATGTTGCTGAAAAGTACCCTTTCATTTATCCTCCTCAAATTTCCCGTACAGACGGCAGCAAAGTTGCTAAACAATAAGCAATTTTCAAAATTTTTGAAACATTGTAATTTTTCCGGCATAGTTATTTAAAATTGGGTTTACTTTTTACCTGTCCATACCGTATGTTATGACATTGACAGGTAAAACTTAATTAAAATGGATTTAAAACCATATTTCATTGTAACACTAATGCATTCTCGATACCTCTACGAACTGGGTTAACTAAACAATTTGGATTAAGAACATACATGTAATATATTTGATAGTTACTGTACTTATTCGTGACGTACTTCACTTTAAAAAATTAGGGAAGGTTAAATCATTTGATTTTGTTCAAAGCTCTGCGGCTTTGAAGTTCTCGGAGACTTCTAAAGGCAAAGTGAAGGCAAAGTAAGTTAACGACTTGGGCAAAGTAAACGACTGCATTGTAGAGAGACCTCGTTTGGTGTCACCGAGTGTTGCCCGATGTGCGCATGTTGGCGACTCGCTCAAGACAGCTAAAGCTTCATCACAAGTGACGAGGCCGAGGATGCGTTATGGCTGGCATTCCTAGAAGGAAGTGTAATACAAAAAGGAAAATATCGGTTGCCAAAAATTTGTAACACTGCCTTAGATTCTCTTGTGATTCACTTGTATTTCATTTCGGCTCGTGTTTGGTTACGGGAAGTACGAATAATGTTTTGTTCGTAGATATTGATTACAAATTGCCTGATCTGAAGTCTCTATTCATTTCTCATGTATAAGATGCTGAATATTTGTGATGCAGCGTTGAACTATATGGTGTCGAATATTTTTCACAGCTAGAAATGATATTCCTAGAGCCAAAATTCTGTGTATCAACTGTGAAAAGAACAAATTGTATTGCTTGATAATGTAATTTCGAAAGTAGCAATACAACATGAGTCACCCTCGAGTTGAACCTAAATCACTTATCATAAATTCGCTATAAGATTACATCATTCAATTTACAATTCCTATACTAGTAGGTGTCTATGCTTGCTTAGATATTTTCAAAATACGTGAATCACAAGAATTAATTCGGTTCTGACATTTTATAAGAAGGCTCTAATTGTTAAATGAATGCATTGTCTTTAATGTTTGATGTATTATGGGAAATTTGAAGTCTTTACTCTTATTATACTTCTGCATAAATAGCACAGAGCTTTTTTGAAGTTAGGGAACTATGCATAATTTACCAAATGTAGTTCCCAAATTTCTCAAGTGCTTCGCCGAGAGCGTGTTCCCCAAAGCTGCGCAAACCGAATAGTGTAGAAATTTATTGATATGAGAAAATGATAAGCCAAGGAAACTTGATGAATATTTGAGTTCATTCCCATCCGTCAAAATTGGTAGTAAAGTGATCACTCGTTGGTTTCCTTCGTAAAAAATGGGTTTGGGAATTTACAATGTTTAAAATTCGTTGCGTGTTGAACGTATTCACACACTTTAAAAAGGCGATCTGTGATTTCAACACAAAACACCACTGAGCGGCTTTAAACAGCAGTAGGAGACTAGTGGCCACTTTTTGTACAGCTGCGGGTAGTGCGTGCTGCACTTGTTCTCGTGTAGTTTTACTGCATTGAGCTAGTAGTGGCCAATATCAGTTCCCTGCAACGAAAGCTTTCGACAAAATACACTGCTTTAAATCGACAGCCTTTACTGCAGAATTTATTGAATAATTGCCGAAAACTTCTTGAGACACATCGCCGATTTTCAACAAGTGAGAAGTCACGAAATAACGAGTGGAACCTTACAAGTCGTGCATGAGTTTTTATTTGATCCAACTAGTGTTCTGATTGAACAACGCCCTGCACTCAAACTTCGACCTTTTTACTCTAGCGATTGTATTTCATAGGCAGTCAATGATGTATTTTTTCAATCTGATCATTAAAACCTGGACTCGAACACCTAAGTGCCGTTTTCACCGCTGGTGGAACAAAACGTTGAATTATTCATTTTTTCCAAATTTCAATGTAATTCTTGAACTATTGTATGCACATAGGTACTTCAAATTACTTTCAAAATTGGTCTCATGAAATATAACATTCATCCATGTGCTGCAAAAATTATTCGTTCTTCCAGGGAAGGAGTAACGCTCCCCTTACCCAGTCAAATTCTGTCAATTTTCCAAAAAACACACACTTTAACCACGCTCTTATTTCTAAACTAATGCATCTGAAAAGTTCTAATTTTTCCCGATTTAGGATGCAAAAAATTACTAAATCTATGAGTATCCCAAAATTTTCCCATCATGAACTGGCGGGAGAGAATGAAAATTTATTTACTCCAATAGTATTCAATCGGTTTTCGTATGAACTGCCATTTTGACCACGCACTTACATCTAAACCATTGTATCTAGAATTTCAAATTCAGTCTCTATTTAAGGCTAAAAATATTATCTATTTTCAAAAGCATTACATAACTTTCCACTTTCCTCGTTATCCAGAGAAGAGGGGAGGCGAAGCTTCCTAAGCCCCTACTCTTGTTCAGGTTCAGTCTATTTTCGTATAACACTCATGATGAAACACCTCTCATTTCTAAACCACAGTCCGTATAAACTTCAAATCAGCCTTAAAATAAAGCTCGGAAATGCCCTTTAGAAATATACATGTGACGATGTGACGCCTTTTTAGACACACAATACACTTGTCTACGTGTGATACAAGAAACATATCTAATACGTCAGTCACTTTAAACACATCAGGTCACCTAACACACCAAAATCTACCACGCGAGACACACGTCGCACACCAGGCACGTGTGGCACTTTGATTCACGCGACACTATAAATATGACACTGGGTACATTTAACTCACAAGGGCACACATGCTCCACAAGCCGCGTGTTACAGAGCGACTCACACCAAATCTCTGACAAACTCAATACACGTGTGACGCGCCAAACACGTGTACCTCACCAGAATAATGACAAACCAGATACAGGACACTCACGATAAGAATGAAATTCCAGACACAATTGTGATGCACTGATGTCAATGAATCTTTTTCCTTTTTGGAAAACAGATCTATTGGTCGCTCCATTTTTACAATCGAGTTTTATGAATGGTTTCTCAGCTCCGCAACATAATGAGAGGGAGAGAGTCAGTGAAGGGCAGCAGCTCAATGAGTATCGAGAAGAGTTCCTCTCTAACGTCGTTTATCCATCATCTTCGTCTGCTGCTTTCGTTCTAGTGGCTTCACAGCCTGTAATAAAAATACGACAAGGGCCGAACGGGGATCGAATCAGGGTCTTTTCCGTTTTTCTTTACTCTTATCCTAGGTGGTTGTACCAGTATAGAGAAATGAGATGCCGACACTCTTCATCGTTCAAAGTGTTACATTTCGCCCTCTCGTGCAACGAAGCCATGCACACATCAGAGCCCAAGTGGCACACTCGACACACATGAGGCTGGATGTACGGATGACACGTTGTTCTCGTATGACACAAGACAGGTGTGACACACCACATTTGATCCACACATGACACACGCTTGACACATCCTACGAGTTGTACACTTGGCACACGTGTTGCACGGCCGGATACTCCTGTGATATCAAACACGTGTTTGAAAAGAGACATGTTTACACCAGCTACATGTAGTACACGAGACGTACACAATACGCACGAGACACTGATGACACACCAAACACTGATGACAGACCAGACACTGATGACACACCTGACACACCAGACACTGATGACACACCAGACACTGATGACACATCAGACACTGATGACACACCAGACACTAGTGATACACAAAGCCACTGGTGACACACCAGACACTGATGACATACCAGACACTGATGACACACCTGACACACCAGACACTGATGACACACCTGACACACCAGGCACTGATGACACACCAGACACTGATGACACATCAGACACTGATGGCGCATCAGACACTGATGACACATCAGACACTGATGACACACCAGACACTGATGACACATCAGACACTGATGACACACCAGACACTGATGACACACCAGACACTGATGACACACCAGACACTGATGACACATCAGACACTGATGACACATCAGACACTGATGACACACCAGACACATGTATACGTACATCAAAACGCACAATGCACGAGTGTGATGCACCAGGAACAAATATAGCACCAGGAACGTGTGACACAAGACAAGTGACCACCAGACTCTCGCGATAGATGCGTCAGACGCGCGAGTACACCATGCAGGCATGGCACCCGGAGCACTCACGTGACAGATCAACCACACACGAAACACGCGTATATGGTTTGCAATCTCGGGATAAAATGAAAATCCCAGAATCCTTTCAGGAAGACAATCCATGGAATTCCCGGGATCCCAGGATTTCTTTATATTTTTACATTCACGCTTTTGTAATTTGTTGCCTATGCCCATCACAGTATTTCGCGATTTAGAGAGCGAACAACCTTTATACGAGATGAATTCTCTAATCAATTCACTCTTTGTAACTGTATTTACTGACACGCCATCAACTGCTACAAGCTTGGTCACTTGTTCTTCCGGAGCACTTTGATGTACCTTGACGAAACTTGTTATTTTTGTTTGTTTATGTTTAGTACTTTCACTGCTATTCTCCATTGCACGGGGGCGCTTAGTTCCAATACGATTTCTGTCTTCTGAGCTACTAGTTGAAGCAACTGGGTCTACAGTTTAAGGCTTCACTATGTTGTCTTCACTCTTTGGGTGACGTAACAAACCACTGGTAGACCAGCCTTTGCAAACTAAATTCCTGCTGCACTTTATACACTTCGTATTTTCTCCAGTTGCATCTTTAACGTAGGATCACCACACAAAGGCTTTAGTTTCTACAACATCTGCCGTTGCCATCGTATCTACAGCAGTCTTTTCTTTATTACCTGCAAAACCACAAAATATATTCTGATGGGATAGTTGAGCTATATTTTGAAATGGTGAAGGCTACACTGTGTAGTGATGTAAATTGCAATAATATTAAAACACTAATGTCCTATCTTGAGCTCTCTGATTGATTAAACATATTGAACAGCAAGATTTTTAATTATTTTCCCATTCATGTCATGAAATACACACTATTTAAATTCCCGGGAATTCCCGAGAAAAAAGAACTCCCGGACCGGGAAATTTCAGCCCCAAATCATCCGGGATCCCGGGATGCAAACCCTACACACGAGACACGCATTGCACCACACGTGCGGCCCACCGCTGCGGCACACAAAGCGTATGTGGGGCACAATTACGAATGACGCAGCAGACACGGATGGGACACGCGAGACACACGTATTATAGGTTACAAAGTATTACCAACGAGGATTACCAACATGCTGAAGTATTGGAGCGTTTAGAGTATTACCAACAAATATTACCAACAAGCTGAAAGAGTATTTAGTGAATTACCGGCAAGTAATAGCAACAACCTGAAGTATTAGAGCATTTATAGTATAAACAAGTATTATAAAAAATCAGAAGTATTAGTGTATTTAGAGTATTTCCAACAAGCTGAACAAAACATTACAAAGCTTCTGACAGTTGCATACAACACCACGCAGCTCGTGAGAGCTGTGTTCACGTAACGCTGTGACAGCTGTCTACCGCATGCACAGCCTCCAAAGAAATTGATCGTGTAAACAATCGAAATTCTAGTACAAAACAGCTATTTTTGCTGCTTCAAAAATAATTCACTTGTAGATTTGTCTCCAGCAACAAGAGCTCACAGATACAACAAGTTTTCTGCAGAATGCCTGCAGGTAGTGTCTTCTATGCCGGAAGAAGTTGCGCAAAATTATACGATTTTGAAAAAAAATCCTTACACAGCTTTGAGAAACATTGAAATCCCGTATCGTAAACTTCAATTTCTTCGACCATGCACTGGGGTGACTTTGTTTTCAATTTTCAATAGAATAAATAACAGCAAAATAGAATACAAAATAACCAAAGTCACCCAAGAGGCTATTGGGTGTTTTTTTTAACAGAGTGTTTCGCAAAATTTTATTATTTTACTCTGTTAAGAATTTTCCCTTGAGTGAGGTGAGGTCAAAGTCACTTGAGTAGGCTAAGTAAATCTAGTTTACGATACATATTCGAGAAAATCCAATGACAAAATTACAGATGAAAAGCTGACAGAAAGAAATCAGTATACTTAGCTTAGTAATGAGATGCATTCCATGGTTAGCGTTCTCCGGAAAATGAGCAAAAAAGAGGTACAGAGCGCGTCGCAATCTTCCCGATGGATGAAAAACTTGTGGGATGCGTTTAAGCTAGTGAATGTTGTGAGCCTTGAATTGAGCCGAGTTCGAAGTTTCTAGGTGCAACTGTTTAGGAATGAGAGCGGGGTCAAAAGAGGAGTTTTTCAAGGACTATACCGAATACTGTGGAGATGAGGGGAGCTTTGCTCCGTCCTACCTTGGAGAAACGAAAAATTGGTGTGATACATGGATGCGCGTAGAATTCCATGAGCTTTATTTTCAAGATTGATTTGAAGTTTTTACTTGCAATAGTTAAACAATTTCGCTAAAAATTCTAAAAAAGTGTGCGGTTCGTCGAGCGATTTCAGCAATGGTCTTAGAATTACAATGCGGTTACTCAATTCGAAGGGCAATGCTCAAAGCCTGAAGCCCAGTTAAATGCGTTATCCCTTGAAAACTTTTCACCGAACTGTAGCAAACCGAAGTAAGGTGGTAATACAAATACACTCGGAAATAATACTTAAAATCTTGTTTCAAAATAGGCAATAAACGAACAAAATAGGCACAACATTTATGAACGGCCTTATATTTCATTGTATTTTTTCCTAACAGTCAAGTATTGTACTATTTATCACAAAATAATCGAAAGAGATGAGTTAATTTTCGTGTGTTTTTACTCCCAACATTAATATCACTAACTAAATGTTTCTTCCGGACAACAGAACTGTAGTTATTTTAAATCTAGGTTGCTGCTTTCAAAATGTAGCGAGTGATCTAACCAGAATTGAGAGACTATGTGAAACTGAGAATCGAGGTCCCATCACACAATTTTTCGAACCGAAAATGAATTGCGTGAAAAACGAGCACCTACACACATATCGAGGGCTGCTTGTACAGAAAAGTGTTCAGTATGCTTTCTGAGTGCGTATCGGGGACGCATCTTAACTGTACATTGTATTTGAGGGAAATTTGGACAGCACGTTTAATGTTCAATTGAGATTGCCAAGGCTTGAGCATTGCCCTTATTTTGTTAGGTGGTAAATATGCATTTGATGGCACTGAAATTCGTTAAGACATTTTATCCAATCTTCTACGAGTGAGCCATCTGAAAAAGACCTGTGGAAGAACACATGAAGAAAAACGAATAGTTCAAAATTATCGAACTAGATAAGTTAAACTGTTTCGTGCTCGATGATATTATGCGTTTCGAAAAATTTAATAGTGTGTCCTAAACAGTACAACCGCAAAAACTGCAAGCATTCCGCTTTTGTAAGTGAACTTTGCCAGACATGAGTTGTAGATCTATCTTCCAGACGACTTCACCCTTCGTATCGTTCCATAGCAAATGATTGCCAGCATAAAAACCGGGCTTAACATCCCTTCATGAGCGAAATAAAGCCTTCCACGATGCCTTTGTTCCCAGTTCCCCTACACACCGGCGCGTGCAGGCGAGTGAGTTCTGCAAGCCGAGAGCTGACCTTGCACTCTAATTTCGTATCGAGTTCGACAGTTAATGACACAAAAATTGACGGGAAATTACGCCCTAAAAATGTAGAAAAAACCTTTCGAAAGGATCGTCAGACCTGCAAAAATGCTAAATTAGGAACGACTGGAACATAATTTCGTTGGGGCGCATTCGAGTCACATTCAATCCTTCTTTATTTCTCCGAACACAAGACAAGTTGAGCACTTGGTGAAATGCTACTGCGTTTGCAAGAGCTGGCGGTTTTTTACTTTCTGAATGTGATACGCCCAGAAAAGTTGCAATGAGATCAAGTGTAAGAAAGCGGGTTACACCTTTTTTTTACGGCCATAAGTCTTGAAGGTTTGAATATCTCTTTACGATATTTTAGAATACAAGGGATGCTAGGTGAATGACAGAAATATAAGCCTTTATAAAAACGAACAAAAACATTCATGAAAATACATCAAAAATTACCAAAATTATTAAATTCAAATTAATGAACAAAAATGACATTGAGAAATGAAGATAGTTTTGATGTCGTCGTTTATATTCAGCCTTTTCTACTAGCAATAAAATATGATGATCGTGTGATAATTCCAGTGGTACTGCATTAATGCACGGGCAGGAAATTTTGGAGAAGCTGCAACGTATAGTCACTATATAAGCTGTACTGCTACTCTCACTTGGATTTAGCGCTACCAATAAACTGACCCTCATAAACGAGCATTACAGGACTTGGTAATGAGAGATGTTAGCACGCGAGCTCCTTTAATAAAGCTTCATGAGAGAGTACTATGAAGAATTATTTCATGAATTATGATAATCACATTCGTTGGAAACGCGTCCCGAAATTGCGATCTAACTTTATTTGAAGCCAAATGAGAAGGTGAATTAAAATCTCTTTACCGAAGCAACTCAAAAAGTGGCGTAATCACAAGGTGGAGTATTTTTGAGCTTCGTATGACTGGTTCGAAGTAAAATGAGTAATTTGTCGCCTACATGAATCTTTGTTGAAGTTTCACGAATAAATTTGTATTATTATCTCTTTACAATTTAAATAGCACTTTAAGAAATCTGAAAGTTAATATTGTCGGAAAACATTTCCCATGTTTTTAGAGGAGAGCAGGCGTTTCCAAATCTATTTTCGCATTATTTTGAGCAAAGTGGTCACTGGTGTGGCTAAAGCGAAAGGAGAAGGCAGCACAAGGAATAATGACTACGTTTATGAATAATAGAGGCTCCCAGTTCACGCTGTAGTTCATCTGGGATGGGGATAAAACGATATTGATAAACCCAGCTTAATACTTCTCTTGACTATAAGTTAGCTTAAACCTCCATACCCCGAACAAAGCTGTTCCCAAGATAGGAAAAAGAAGGCACGTTTAGTATGAAATAAAGGAACGGGAAATCTATGTGACATATTGTTGGCCCACACCTAGCGCATACTGTAGGAACTGTAAGATTGAAAGTAATTTATCAAACACGCCAAAAGTTGAAGAAGAAAGGAATAGAAGCTGAAAAAGAACAGCAGTGAACCGAAAAAAGTCCCTTACCATTCCTATTCCATTAAAAAAACCTAACCTTCAACTCGGAAACTCAATTTTTCCCCTTAGAAGAGCTAATTCCACAGATGCAAGAAATGTATCCTTCTGAAGGGCGTAACTAAGAGTACTTCTTTTACAGCTGTTTTCCTGCATCACTGTGGGCTGATCGGCAATGTAGAAATTGACCCATAGTTTTTGATACTTGTTTTACCATCGCTTTTAAAGATGGGAATTACTCGTGCAGCTTCCGATGAACTAGGAAAAAGAGAGAAAGGAAAAGATTTGGATACAATATCCGAAAGAATACGCAAAATTAGAGGCGGTACGAACATAATAATTTTAATTCGACATATATTTTCTAGAGTATACCATGTTTTCAGCTCAGTAATGATATTGGAAACCTCTGAAGCGTTTACTGGAGCAAGATAGAAAAATGGTTTTGAGTTTGTGTAAGCATGAGAGCGTGACTAGTTGAAGCGTTTTTTGCTTTGTCAGCGATATTATTACCTTTATTTAAAAAATATTAAATTCTTCCGCGATGACTTTTGAGCTGTGATAAGAAACTGTCTCATGTGAAATGGTTATTATTCCATCTTTTGAAATGTTTTTTCGGTCTGTCAGCAGAATTTAACGTGCAACCCGTTATCCTTTTTTTGGGATTTCCCTACATTACTATATGACGTTACTTCGACATTTTGAGATACTGAAATATGGGATTAACCCAGCATGCAGATCGCTAAACTGCTTGTTTTTTTACCAGGTCGAGGTCTTTTGTGATTGCTGGGACGGCTCGGCAAAGACGGTAGCCTTCATGTGTTAATATTAACTTGTACATTCGCTCTGCATTTCGCGAAAGGAAACGAAGATAAATGTCTTTTGCCTGAGGGAATGGAAAATGTTGGTATACACTATCCTCAGAGTTCACATCAAACTAGTAGGAACGATCTCTGTGTTTTATGTGCTTACAAGCACGACGAATTTAAAAACGACGACCTTCACGTAACAAAGAAAGTTGTTCTTCTTGAGAGGCGTCGTTGCAGCCACTGCTACTCGTGTATCAGGAAAGAATCATCATGTCAAAAATTGGGATCAACTGGTTAGGAAATATATTCAATCTTTCCAAATAATTTCTTGGTTATTCTTTACTACCTTGTGCTTCACTCCGGCATTTTTCTCCGTTTTGTGCTAAAGATCAGGCCCTGGACACAAGGTTCAGCCGACCCAGGGTTCAAAGGGACGAAAAATCTCAGTTCTTTTGACATTCTGGAACAATTTAAACCACAATTTATTGGTACGAACAATGTATCAGTAGAACCATTACTCAGAACCTATATATCCAATAAGGCGATTCGTCGAAAATTTTATTCGTAGAATAAAAGGAAGAACCAGTTTAAAAACGAATATTTCATTTATTGTGAATGTTTCGGAATAATATTATTAAAATTCCATCATCAGTGCTGAAACAGGAGAAAAATGAAATATTTTAAAAACTCAGTGAAAAACGTATACATAGCCTATATTAATTAGATTAGGTTGCACAACACGGCAAAGCTTTAAAATGAAGGTTATAGCGAAGACAATAGAC